>PITA01003220.1:32785-143669 GCA_004023965.1 Spilogale gracilis
GAACTAGGGTAATCTAGGGAGGGAAACGAAACAACAGAGACTTTGAACACAGAAACAAACTGAGGGACTTGGAGGGAGGGGGGTGGAGGGATGGGAGAGCCTGGTGGTGGGTACTGGGGACACCTAAAGCGTGGAGCACTGGGTGTGGGGAATGGGGAATGAATCTTGAAACACTGGGGAAAAAAAATTTAGTAACAATAAAAAAATTAAAAAAAAAAAAAACATCCCTAAAGTCTTGAATTTGTATCAATTATCTAATGATTTCTACACTTTCACACCTGGACATTTAAGTCCTGACCTGATGAACTTTCGACGCTCAGTCTCTGATGTTACTGCAAGCCTGGTGCTTTGCTGTGTGTTTCTTTGAGGTCAGTTTACTAAAGATATGCAGAACAACCCAATCCTGATGATAATGAAAGAGGGGTAGTTGGATAAACAGACAGCCCGGCTCAGAATCAACCATTGCTCTGTGGGTAACTTAACTACAGGCGACTTAACTATTATTTATTTAGGAAAAAAAAAAAACCTCTTCAGGAAAGAACATCTCCTGCATCTTGCTGGCACCATGGAGGTATTCTAGAAAGAAATGGCCCAAAACAGAACAGATCCCAAATGGTCTTGTTTGACTCTCAGAGCCTTTTGTTTTCTTTTTTCAAACTGAGTTACCACCTATATGGGGTAGCCAAATTCTTAGTGATGGCAGGGTGGTGGTTTCCAGAGCCTGAGAAGAAAAGGGAAATGGGGAATTTTTTAGTGATATAAAGTTGCAGTTTTCCAAAGTAAAGAGTTCTGGAGATCTGTTGTACAATGTTGTACACTATGAATACACAAAACATTGCTGAACTGTACATTTAAAAATAGTTAAGATGGTATATTTTGCCCTAATAAAAAAAAAAGGGGAGAAAAAAAATTTTAAAGGAGTTGAATTAGTTGTCAACATTCAAAAGTAAAGACATCACACTTAAAATGTTTCTCCTCTCCCATAACTGGAAGATGAAGCTATGCTGGGCCCTCCATCCAGCATGGCAGCAGCCTGTGGGCTGAGAGCAGGTGCCTCCTAGGTAAGCTGTATGGCGTCCCCAGCAGCTATGCCAACCCTCCAGGAGCTCCGGAGTTTGGGAACCCTATACTGGAAACATGGAACATACGTTACATACGTTTCCAGAGCAGTTTAAGATGCAAAAGTGTTGGACACCTGGGTGGCTCAGTCAGTTAAGCATCTACCTTCAACTCAGGTCATGATCCCAGGGTCCTAGGATCAAGTCCGCGTTTGGGCTCCCTGATCAGTGGGGAGCCTGCTTCTCCCTCTCCCTCTGCTCCTCCCCTCCACTCATGCTTCCTCCCTTTCTCTCTCTCTCAAATAAAGAAATAAAATCTTTTAAAAAAAGATGCAAAAGTGTTAAATATACTTGAGAGTCTTTGAGAAAGTCCTTTAAAATGCATTTTTCGCCATGCTTAACAAATAAATTAGGTAAATGGCAAACAGAAAAGACAGGGTCCAGGGAAGGGCATACACCTGACCAACCCAACCCCCACTCAGCAGCACTCTGCATTACCATTTGGGCCTGACATCCCCTCTAGCACTGCTCTGGGTCAGCTGTCCTACCAGCTTCCACCAAGACTCAGTGCTATGAAACACCTCCTGAAGGGATGAAGGGTCACTCAACCACTCCCAGGACACCTGCCATCCTGGCCTCCCCAGGTCCACAGCCAGGGCCCTAACTGGGGACAATGTATGATATCAGAGTGCCTATTTGTCCCCTCCTGGACTGCAGGAATCCCTCACTACTGCAGCCCAAATTTGGGAAAGAGTTATGATGTGGAAATCTGTGCCTGGAAATGATGTTAAGCCCTTTGGCTGGTCATGTGCCATTAATCATGGACTATCAAACTGACTCACAAGGTGACAGCAATCTGAGGCAGCCAGTGCCCTGCCCCAGGAGCTGCCACACACTCACGTCCTTCTCCCGGGTCTGGAGCCTTACCTAACACAGCAGTGTTTAGGAGGATCCCCCTGGATCAGAGGGGAAAGTACCACATAAAGAAGAATATTTAAAAATGGGCACCAGAGGGAGAGAAATAAAAGGCTATAAAACTGAGTATAGCTGTCGAAGCATTTGGAAACACCCTAAAATCTAACATTAGTTTTTTTTCAAATTGCGGTCTTTAAAGTTAAGAAACAACTGTAGTAGAAAGAACAAAGAGAAACTTTGGATACCATTTGAGTCAAGATGTCCCTGGAAAACAGGAGCGGTGAGTTCCAAGAGCAAATGCAGGAAGAACACTCAGAGATTCTAGGCCCAGACAAGTCTAGATGCCCAGCACCCAGCGATGATACCCAGCTTCCCAAAGTGAGCCCAGCACTGGGGCACAGAACAGCCTGACTTTAAAGCCATCAGTGGAGTTTATGTTTTGCTGTTTTATGTAGAAAAATAATTGTTTTGAACAACTTGATAGAGCCCCAAGGAAAAAGTGGGTGGGATGTGAGGAGGGTGGGAGGGATTAAAGCACCAGCCAACATTTTCAAGAAGAAATCCTACCATTCTGTTTTCTGCATTTCTTTGCTGGAATTTATTACTCATCCAAGCACAACAGATAATTGAGTGGGGTATTCCATCATCTCTCCAAAAACAATAATGCCACATGTCCAAAATTCCACCATTTCAAAAACCTCATAGCCAACAAATTGTAGAGTCCCTCTATGGTAACCACCTCATACCAAATAAATCCTGCTGTTCGTGGCCACGGTTCTTTCCATTTCTTACATGGGCTTTGAACAGACTATAAATCCATTGATGAATTAGTCAGATTTTGACCACAGTTCTTTCCACAAAGGTTAGGCAAGGTATGATGAATTCAAGTAGCCACGCACAGGAAAAAATCACACAAATTCCCTCCCCATAAATAAAGAATGAGATTTGGGGAAAATACCCAGAGAGTTTCTGCTGACATCCAGACCCATTGACCATTTATTCACTAGTTAGATAAATGGCAAGGAAATCTTACCCTTCCTGGGCTCTGGTCAGTCTGCTCATAACTAACCATGATTGTGGTTGAGTTGCAACTCTTCTGGGGCTTAGGAGTCCGCTCCCTTAAATTAATCCCTATAGGCTTCCTGCTCCAAAACTCCATTATTTTACCTTGTAATCTGCAAGAGGCAGAGGAATTGGGAGGGAATCAGATAATATATTGGAAGAAGTGGGCAGAATAGATAGAGGAGGAATTAGTAATAAGAGTAGCAGACAGCCCTATCTCCCACAACCAGAGCAAAAGGGATCCCTCTTTGTTTTGAAGTCAGAATTCAGTTTTTCTAATTTCTAGAGAGATGTTGCAGCCTGAATTTAGCAGACTCTCTAGGCAAAGAGAGCTTGGTCTAAAGTGCATCCAACGCCCATGTTGAAAAGAGAGCCCATGTTAGACATGTCTTAGCAAAGGTCCCTGGAAATAAGAGTAGCCACATTATTATTAGTTAATTTCTGTTCTTGTGACAGATACTATAGAGAAACAATGGAAAGATGATGTGGGGAAAGCAAAGAATCCAGGAAAGGTCTAAATGTATCAATGAATGGTGAAGTGCTTATAAATATATGATGTAATATAGTCCTAAAATGACTTAAAAAAAAAAACTTAACGATACACTGCGTGTATACAAAGAGACCAGACACTGTGTGCCTGAGATGTAACAAGGCTTTCTTTATTCTGCAGATCTCAACCTTAGCTCAGCCTTTAAGAAGACCGCAGACAGTTTGGAGCACCCCAAGTTCAGAAGAGCATTGAGACATTGGAAGTCTTCCAGAAAAGAGCCACAAAGTAGAGTTACAGGCTGCTAAGGGTTGAGCAATGCAGGGAGGTTCAATAGCATGCAACACTGAGTAAGTGCAACAGCTATAAGTCAACCAGGGCAAGAACAACCTAAAAATAATCACGAGGCCTCCCCCATGAAGAAGGTTTCCATTCTCCCCAGGAGTGGGACCTGGACAGCTGCAGACCACACCCGGGCTCTTGGCCAAAGAGCCAACAATATATTTATAACCTGCAGCTTCCAGGGACTGTGGTTGCTGGCCCGCCTGTACTGGAATTAGCAAAGTCAGCTGTCAGAGAGATGGTCCCACAGAGGGTGACAAGCTCAAGCAGAAGTGGCCCCATAAATAGCGTGCAGGAGGTCCCACTAATGTGCGTGTGCTCTCTCCATCTCTCCTCGCTGAGCTCTTTTCCTCTCTTACTCCTCTTGTGCATCTTCCTTGCACCTTCATTCCCCCTCTCTTCCACACCACAGTGATCCTTAGTGACCTTTCACTAGATTAGCTTCCCCAGTCCAGGAAGAAAATGAGAGAGCTGAACAAACCCGCTTGAGGTATGAGTGATCCTGCAGGTTAGCCTCCAAGACAAGAGGATCTGCAAAGATGGAGAGTACAGCAGAACAATGGGTCATGGATAACACTATGGGGTTCCCTGGAGCTCTCCTCTCTCTTGGTGTTGCCCCACTGCAAGCTCCTCACCCAGCCTCAAGCTTTAAGAACAATCAGGGATGTACTCTTCAGGCATGGTATGTCTGTACTCCTTTTCTACTCAACCAGTCTGAACCTATCCTTCCCTGAAACACATAACCTCTTATTCTAAATTAAAAAAAAAAAAAGATACATGAATATATGGGAAAGTTACTTGCCATATTCCATCTTTCAGATCAATGATCGGGTGGGATGGCTTTTGGGTACACTAATATGATCCTTATTTGGAGCAATTTAGAAATGATTTATTCATGTTGAAGCTGGGGAGATGTTCTCCTGAGTCTCCTCCCTTAAAAAGAAAAATACGGTGTTGGGGCACCTAGGTGGCTCAGTTGTTAAACCTCTGCCTTTGGCTGAGATCATGATCCCAGAGTCCTAAGATCAAACCCCACATTGGGCTCCCTGCTTGGCAGAAGCCTTCTTCTCTCTCTCTCATTTCTGCTGTTTGTGTTCCTTCTCTCGCTATTTCTCTCTGTCAAATAAATAAATGGAATCTTTAAATAAAATAATACTGTGTTGGCTGAGAACAACAAGCTACAATTTTATATTAGGTGATTAAATCAGTGAAGAGAGAACTCCCCTAGCCAAAATACTTGGAAGAAGAGGCTTTGGTGACATGGGGTTCTTCCCGGATCGATAGGTACCTTGTAAGCACTGCCATGTTTTATTGATAAAACCAGGGACCATTACAGGAATCTTACACCCTGTAAGCTAAGATTCTATGAGAGTCTTGTTAACTTATGTCCACTTTTCTGACGTAGAAAGAAAATTTCTTTCTTTCTTGTTCAATAATTGTTCAATAATTCAGATTTGGTTAAGGTTGCATATCCATCTGTGATTTGTGTTCATCTGTGATGTAAGGATGAAAGACACAGGACAAAATATCTGCTTACTCCCAGTCATGAAATGGAGACAAGTGAAAGATCAAGCACAATTCAATATTTAGTTGGGCTGTGTGAATCTGCTTTAGTAACATTTTGAGCTGCCTCAACTTCTTCACTTTCTTCTATCTTTCCTGAAGCTCTCTCCAAAATCCCCAGAGTTTCTGTCCTCCTTTTGTCATCTGAGCCCCCTAGTCTTATAGGCTCTGGGGCTATAACATGAGTCTTTGCCAAGAGCTCCTATTCACCTTTGTGTTAAAGGAGCAGCTTCACAGACAATATTGGAGAGGTTTCTGGAGAAATTCAGGCACAGAGTAGATGAGGGCTAGTGTCCCTTGAGATAATGGAAAGGAGATAAAAGACCTCTAAGGACCTAGAGAGGGCACTACCTGTCTAGAGTTGCCAGGACACCTGAGGGGGCGGATAGACCAAAGCTCAGATAGACGAAGACTCCAAGCAGAAGACTATGGGCAGGAAGCCTCCAGAGTGATTCTTCAATCAGGGGCTAATCCGTTCCATGATAAAGCTACATGAGGATAGGGAGGGGTGGCCAAGCTTGACATGGAAAATACTTTAAAACAAAAAAGAAACAAACAATAAAGAAAAACAAGCATTGCCCCAACCCAGCTCAGTCTCCAAGCTTACTGAAGGTCTCCACATGTATTATTCCTGCTTTGATCTTCTTAGACATATCCCTTCTCAGTGACCACATTCTTCAAATGATGCTTCATGCCTAGGCCAATGACTAAAGGGCTGCTGTCTCCCTGAGGATATAGTTTTTTGGTTGATGGAAAGCATGAGGGTGTTTAACACCCTAAACCAGAAGGACAATCCAGAGAGAAAGAAAAGATCTTGGAGATGAGAACTAGGACCCTCATTGATTCCAGGGAAACAGAGCTGTCACTTGAGAAGGATTTGGACCATCAGTACTCTCCCACAATGCCAGGTATCATAGGCCACTAGGACTCAATAACTCTGTACCTAGGGATAGCTTAACAGAAATTCATGCAATGGACATCAAGTTTCACACCCAGGAACTTCAGAGAGTAATGGCGCTAAGATTCACAAAGTGGAAACAACCCAGACATCCAGCAATGATAAAATGAATCAATAATGAGCACAAAGGAATATTATGAGCAATGAGAACAGCAAACTACAACATATAGTAAGGAGCATCAAGCTCACAAACATAATGTTGGAGACGTGTGACAAAGGAAATAGATAATACAACTGCATTTATATAAACACAAGCCAAAAACCACACACAGTCTATATTGTTTAGGGGTTATATCCAGGAGGTAAAACTATGAAAAGAAAAAAGAAGAATCTCCAGAGAAGTAGGACAAAGATGTAAGTGGAAGAGCCCATAGTACCCTCTCTTAGGGGTAGGATAAGTTTCTGAGGTATTGGAATGTTTCATTTCTTGATCTTGGGAGTGGTTTCACTAAATTATACATACACAAGGAAGGCATTTTCTGAATTTATGTTCTACTTCATCATAAAGGAAGTGGGGAGGGACGAAAAATTATTGAACTTAGAAACAAATCCATGGATTTTGTTCCCACCTCTGTCACTTATTAAACCCTTAAGCTGGTCATATAATCTTCCTAAGCCTCAATTTTCTTACCTATACAATGTATAAATGGGAAAATATTTAAAAAGAGCAATAACTCCTACCTCAAAGTGCTATTGTATAGCTAAAATGAGTATCTATTTTAAATGCTTTAAATCCCAAAAAAGCAGCATGCACATGGACGAAGTAAATTTCATAAATTCCTATTTCATAATTTTACCTAAAGCTGGATATTGATTTGCTGTCTATTTATTCATTAAACACCTGTTTTGTGCTTGCTGGGCTCCGGGCACTGTGGTAGGAGCTGTACAAACTGCAGTGACCAACAGCAGACCTTTCATTGACGACACTTGTCTCAATATTCAAAAGTGAACCCGTGGTTCCTTTAAGAATGAATAGATAAAGAATATGTGGTATATCCATACAATGGGATATGATTCAGCTTTACAAGGAAGGGAGCTCTGACACATGCTGTGACATGGGTGACCTTAAGGACATTACACCAAGTGAAATAAGCCAATCACAAAGGACAAATACTGACTGCATGGATCCACTCCTGCGAGGTTACCAGAGTACTGAGATTGAGAGACACAGAGAATATAATGGTGGTTTCCAGAGGCTGGGGAAGAGAGAAAATGAGAAGTTACTATTTAATGGGTACAGAGTTTCAGGTTTGCTAGAGAAATATGGTGGTGATTGCACAACAATACCTTGTACACTCATGTACCTAATGTTACTAAATTGTACACATAAAAATGGTTAAAATGGGGGGTGTCTGGGTGGCACAGTCATTTAAGAGTCTGATTCTTGGGGCACCTGGGTGGCTCAGTGGGTGAAAGCCTCTGCCTTCGGCTCAGGTCATGATCTCAGGGTCCTGGGTTCTAGGCCCGCGTCAGGCTCTCTGCTCAGCAGGGACCCTGCTTCCTCCACTCTCTCTGCCTGCCTCTCTGCCTACCTGTGATCTCTGTCTCTCTGTCAAATAAATAAATAAAATATTTTTTTAAAAAAGAGTCTGACTCTTGGTTTTGGCTCAGGTTGTGATCTCTGGGTTGTGAGATCAAGTCCCATATCAGGCTCTGCACTCAGCACAGAGTCTGCTTGAGATTCTCTCTGTCCCTCCCACTCATGCTCTCTCTCCCTCTCCCGCACTCTAAAATAAATAAATAAATCTTTTTTAAGATGGTTAAAATGGTAAATTTTATGTTATATGTAGTTTACCATATTTTTATTTTATTTACATTTTATTCAGTTTATATACAGTGCAATATTGGTTTTTCAATACCATCATTTTATTTTTTAAATGGTTAAGATAGTTTTTTTTTCTTAAGTGAAACTGGGAAAACACTGGAGGTATTCTTACTAGCATCAATAATAAAACAAAGATGTCCACTATCATCACAACCATTTATACTGGTGATGTTAACCAAAGCAATTAGATATGGAAAAGAAATCATAAAAAAATTGAAAGAGAGGTGAGACTATCACTGTTAATGGATGGTATCACTGCAACCAGGAGATAATGAGAGAATCAACCACAACGGCTGCTACAAACAATAGTTCAGGAAGGTAGAAGCAAGACTGATGTTAGACTTTCCCATGCTTTGTTCAGCTAAAGAAAATGTGTTCCATCTGGGTAGATGTTTAGGAAGACACCTCTTTCTGGTGGTCATAGCCCCATGTGCATGCCACCTGACCAGGAAAGAGCAAGCTGAGTTCAACTCTCACTTAACAGATGGCAGGGAAGCCAATGTCATTTATAGGAACAATAAAAAAGACAAAGTATTTAGGAAAAACTTAACAAGAAATGTGTAAACCTTCAGAATAAAACTTCAAGATGTTCCTGAAGAATGCAAACTTAGACTTTTTTTAAATGGAAGGATACACCGTGTTCTTGATAGGAAAATTCAACATCAAAAGATGTCAACTCTCTTTAAGTTCATTTAATTAAAGATGACTACCTCATCTCAATATCATTTCAGTTTAAAAGAGGGGATTTTTCTAGATAAAAATTCTTAAGTCTGCATGAAAAAAAAACAAGAAAAATGAAGAAATTATGAAAAGAAAGAAGAATGAGGAAGGGTGAATTTTAAGAGGTATTAAATGCAATCTAAAGAACCAATACTTAGATGTGTAGTAATTAAAATTGAATGGAAGACACACTAGTAGAAATGGGTTAGAAAACCAGGAACAGTCAAATGTGTACGTGAAGTAAGTGTCTTAAGACTACATCTTAAATCTGTGGCAACAAAAATGGATTTTATAATAAAGGAGACTAGTGCAACGAGGTAGACATTTGGAAAAAGATAAACTGGATCCATCCCTCACAGAAAATACCAGAATAACCTCTAAATGTGTCAGACATTTAAATGAAACCATCAAAAAGTACCAGAAAAATTCAAGTGCAGAAAATATGCAAGGTTTTTATAACATTGAATAGGGAAATCTTTCTAACTCAAAAGTTTTTTAAGACTCAAAAATTCAATAGCATAAAAAAATTGAAGGATTAGTTAACCTGAAAATATCAAAGTAAAAAATATTTATATGGCAAAGATATAAGCAATTCAGATATTAGATGATATTAGAGAATGATGGTTAATTTTCTTGGAGGTAATAATGGTATACTTGTGTAAGAAAATGTTCTTTTAGGAGGTGTTTGCTGAAGGACTTGGGTTTAAAGAGACAGCTGTATACACCTTAGGTTTATATGCACAAGCTCACACATTTGTATGCTCATGTCTACATGTGCCCACACACATGCATTCACACAGGCACGTGCTCACACACACAGTAAGGCAATGCTACCAATTCTTGAACTTAGAAGGTAGATATATAGGTGATTATTACACTGTTCTTTTGATGATTTATTTATTCATAACAGAAAGTTGAAAAACACGCATCTTAAACAAAGTCAAAAGGCAAATGGCAAACTATTTGTAACACACATCATAAAGAAGAGTTAATCTTCCGAATACATAAAGAAATTCTATAAGTCAAGAAGAAAAAAATTCCGATAATCCAATAGAAAAGGAGGTAAAGGAAGAAATAGGTCACAGGAAAGGTGATACAAAACATGAAAAAATGATCTCATTCAAAATAAATTCAGATCAAAATTACACTGAGGTCACATGTCTCACTTTATCAGATTGACAAAAATCCCAACATTTGACAACACGTGAGCCTGCAAGGAAATGATGCTTTCAGACTTTGCTAGTAGAAGGCAAAATGCCAAAATGACAGTGGGTAAGAATTTCATATCCATCAAAATTATAAATGCATTTTCTTTTCACCCAGCAATCTGACTTCTGGGAATTTCCCCAATGGATACTCCTGCATACATATAAAATGACAGATTTCCAAGCTGACTTTTTGGATCATTCTTTGTCATAGTAAAAGACTGACACCAACACAAGTATCATTTCTGTGGGGCTGGGTAAGTGAATCTTGGCACATTCACCCCAAAGAAGAGCAGGAGGTTCTAAAAGAGAAGTTTCCTAGGTACTAGGGACAGATCTGCAGTATACAACGTTACTTGGAAAGAGTAAAAAGAAGAAAAATAAGTATTCATATTTTTAATTTATTTATATTTCCACAGTGAAATACTAGAAGGACACACCATGTGCATGCTTCCCTCACACACACACACACACACACACACACACACACACACCCCTCAAATAAAAGTAGTTACACCAGGGGCTGTGGTTTGGGAGCAGAAGGCCAGCCACTTGGATGAAAGAAAGACTCATCAATGTCTGCATTTTTATATTCTTTTTCTGTTTAAACCATGTTCTTGTACTGCCAGTTAAAACATTAAAATTTAAAGGAGGAAAAAGTCCTCAAACACTTCTTCTGATTTTCAAATAAAAATTTCTTAAATGTTAGGGATACTTATTTTGAAGATCATTCTATGAGTTTTCTGGTCAGCACTTTGATTCCCAAAACCTCTATCATCTCTTTTGAATTGTGCAAAATAAAGATCCAACTACTTACCTGGTGAGTTTGGTTCCTGTAGATAACTAACCTCAACAATTCAGAACAAAAAAAATTCCTTTCTTCAGTAACTAGCAACATGGGATTTGCTCTAAATTACCCCATGAGCTGTCTCACAGGGCTCTGCTTATGTAGACTGTGTTCTCCCAGGTGCCTCTCAGTACTATCCTCAATAAGCTCAAACAATCCTCTTTCCAGATAATTAATAAACAAATATTGAAGTGAGAAAATCAACAGTGTAAGACCATTGGCTGCTGCTCACGGTGAGGAGAAGTACTGCTACTCATGGGTCTCACCCAAAAAACCAGCCCATAACACATCCCCACCCTTCTGAGCCACCCAGATGCCCAAAGTCCACACGTACTGACTCTTTTCATTCTGGTCTATTCTTAAGACCAAAAAGCCCGTGTTTGAAATGCCTGTACTTTGTGCAGGGAGCTCCAGGATCCATGTGAAACCCACTACCCTCTCCCAGAACCTGTGGCTCAGAATGAAAGAAGAGTATGTTGCAGAACGTAGCTGTCTGTTGAAAGGACGTTCCTGGTCTGCCATCCTGCCCAGAGCAGTGATGCCATGGGACAGAGACTTGGGCAATCTTGCATGTATCTCTCAGCCTTCTGGCATCCTGACACCCTACTGTGTGCTCTCATGCAGGTTAAATCAGCTTGGAAGAGTAAAAAACAAACAAACATTGACTAAGAGGCACATGTGGCCTGAAGTGTGAGTAGAAAGGAGGGGGTACATTTCCTTGGGGACACAGTGGGTTCATAGGCTATTTATAGGATTTCATAGCTACCAAAGCAAAGTCGACATCTAGCTGACAATGATCTTGGGTTGCTGCTCGGCGCCCACAGGAGAGGGCCTTCCAAGCACATGATTCGGGGCCAGACACGAGACTTGCCATCCCACTGGCCAGCTTGGGGTGAACCATCCTCTGCAGTCACAGTTCAAGCCAGGGGCCAGAAAAGCACAGGCTCCCTAAGGGTGAGGGCCTGCTCTTATAGCCACTTGTCCCCTGGAATGACCTTCAACTTCTCTCCTAGATCCTTTGGCATATTCCTTCCTGTGGCTTTAGGTTTCTCTGTTTTCCTTTTGCAAAACAAAATTACAGAGGGCAATAAAATATTTAAATATGAAAGGAGGAGACTTCAGATTTTCCAAATCAGATAATGTCAAATTATCACTCAGAGCCATTTTGAAGACAGCTTCAGGTTGTAAAAAGGCTCTAAAAAAAAAAAAAAAAAAAAAGTTGTTAGGTTTTTTTTTTTCTTTTAAGATTTCATTTATTTACTTGAGAGAGACAGAGCACACAGAAGAGTGAGAGAGAACACCAGCAGCGAGCAGGACAGTGGGAGAGGGAGAAGGAGGCTTCCTGCTGGGCAGGGAGGGACCCACCTGAGCTGAAGGCAGATATATTTAACTGACTGAGCCATTCAGGTGCCTCTAAAAACTTGTTACTTCTGATTCTAATTCTCCCAGAGCTAGAGCTCTCACTGACTCATGGTCACTTAGTGCATCAAAGCCAGTCATTTTTTTTTTCCCCAAAAAAACCTGGAGATAACAATTGCTACTGACTATAGCTGTTAAATCAATAGAATAGTCAGTGTGTGCAGAAAACCGGGAGTAGGTGGCGCCTGGGTGGCTCAGTTGGTTGAGCAACTGCCCTCCGCTCAGGTCATGGGCTCAGGTCATCGAGACCCACATCGGGTGCCCCGCTCGGCGGGAAGCCTGCTTCTCCCTCTCTCACTCCCCCTGCTTGTGTTCTCTCTCTGGTTGTGTTTCTCTCTGTCAAATAAATAAAATATTTAAAAAAAGAAAACCGGGAGTAGTTCCCAGGCGGAGTGTTGCTCACTGTTGCGACGTGGTGTGGCCACAGATACCTGCCTCCTTCTTTTTGTTTCCCAGAATGATGGCCTTCCCCCAGTGTGTGTAAACATGAGTTCTTTGTGACTAGAAATGCCAAGAGCAGGGAGACACCTGAAGGAATCATTCATGATAGAGGAGCAAACCCTTGTCAGTCAAGGGGTACCCATTTCTCCCCTTTTGCCTGTTGTGACAAAAGTGTAGCATTAATAGGATTGAGGAGTTAGCCTCCGCTGTTGCTGCAATGCCTGATTCAAATTCCACGCTCCTAATTTTGAAGCAGCAGACAAATGAACTACCAAGGTCTGATGAGCCCATCTGCAGCTCAGTCTCCCTTCCTTTTCTGTTACATATAACCAGGCAGAGAGAGAGAGTCTTTGTTTCCCCCAAGGGAAAAAAGATCACGTTGTTCAGGATCAGTGTCAGCTAGAGTGAGTACGTGGGGGGTGTGGATCTGTATAGTGCCCACGTGTGCGATGGGGGTGCGGGTGTTGAGTAAGTGTGTGTGTCTGCTGGGTAAGTGTGCATGTGAGTCAGGATGTGTGGGTGTGAGTGTGTGTTGGGTGCATGTGGGCGTATGGGGTGAGAAAGAGAGGGAGAACATCTCTGGTGGGACTAAACTTTGAATTACTGCTGAACTGAAGCCAACCAACTCAAATGAAGAATTTCTTTTCTCATTGACTCAAGAAAGGCTAAATAGCTTTGGCAGAAACTCTCCAAAAAATTTACCTTTGGGCAGACATGGCCCAGCACCAGGCAAGAGGTTTCAGTCCCAAAGAATTTGGCAGAAAGTTATGAGCAAGTGAATAAAGGAGCTGAGAAATGTGACTCCACCCTCCCTGTGATCAGCCTGCGGGCTCCTGCTAACCCCAGGAAGTCACTGGAGCAGGCTTTATCCAGGCCCGGGCCTTGGGGAGCCCCGTTTGGCTCACCTGGTTTGGCAGCGCAGAATTAAGTCCCATGAAGGTATTTGTGGGCTCATGGCAAGCAACCCTGTGGAAAGAGCATACACTGTAGACTCCACGGAAAAATCTATGTGCATATCCTAAAGCCATCTCCTTTAGGTAGAACCTTCCATGCTCAGAATACCATGATAATCCTTCCTATAAAACACCAACACACACATGAGAGAGTTTTTGTCATTAAGTTCATGGTAAGAGTGTGTAATGTTCCAGAATGTCTGCCAATCCCAGTGTGAAATGGAGAGGTGAGGCCATTTTTCAGCTCCTTTATTCACTTGCTCCTGTATTAACTAGGTAAAGGACAGAAGTACGTGTCACTGGCTCTGTTCATGTGATGAATCAGCTCAATTCTCCATGACTTAGTTCTCTGAATGATCAAAGAGGAAAATTCTTCTAAAACAAAGGGTACAAAAGTGACCTCATATCTACCCTGTTTTGCTAAGTAACCAATTGTCATTTCGTCTTGAAATCGTCATCACTATTTGTTTCATCCGCTCTGAGCCCAGCACCGAGGAGGGAGAGGTTGGCAAAGGTGTACGAGAAGCGGCTGCTGTCCTGGGGGACAATCACAGTGTGCACAGAGGAGACGTTTCCTACCCTCCCCGCTCCAGCCAGCGTCCTCAATGCTTTGCCGTGGCTTCCAATTAATCCCCAACAAGGATAGTCCATTCGATTTAAAAACTCTGTGTCCCAAACACTCTGAAAAGTATTACAATTATTGTTCAGAGCAAACGTGGAGAATTCCAGTCAACCACAGAGTGGGGACCTGAGAGCTGGAAGCTGTAATTGTTACAATTTAATTATAAAGGCAAGACCTTCTTTCCATAAGGACAGAAACTAAATCTCATTTATGCTGTTGCTGAGTACTTAACACAACACCTGGCATGTATCATTCCGCAATAATGCTTTTGTGCTTTTCTTACACGCAGAGATGACCAATATCAAGCTTCAAATTGCGCGAAAGGGGAACATTGAGAACCCATGTGATTGATTGAGTCTCCCTCAAAAGCCCACTTCGGGATCATTTTTTAAGGTTATTGTTATTATCCAATTTTCTGCATGTCACACTGCCTATATGAGAAATGCAAAAGGAGAAAGAAAAGCCACAGTATTTCAACAATAGTAATTGCCAGGCTAGCATCAGTTCCACTGCATTCAGTGGGGTTCAAAGAGCAGTGAATGCCTGAACATCCTCCTGAAATATTTGTATTTGGTAACTGAGGTTGAGGTCATTTTTGATGCATTATGAGAACAAATCAAAGGAAGACCCCATAGTTTCTCTCTTTGGGACAACTCCATCGTCTCATTCATCTTCACATTACCTGCACTTAGCACCACACTTCATAATCAGTGGTCAATGGATGCTTCTTGCAAAATCACCTAGAGGAAGGAGTGTGTCCACTTAGGTACCTAAAAAAACAGGAAACAATCTCCCCAATAGTGAAAGGAAAAGGAGGGAGAGCATCACTTCATCTACCCCCAAGGCAATGGGAGAATCTTTGTTTGCCCGCCCATCGTGGTCTGCTTCCCGCATGCTGCCATCTGTCCAAAGGCAGCTCCTCCACTGCAGACAAGCTCTTTCCATGTCATGTATCATCGAGCCTCCAGAGAACAGTGGTCTGGGAGATGATTCCATGGTCAACCCTGGGTGAGACACACTATGTACTTCATCGGAATTTCAAAATGGACATTAGCAGCTGGATGTTCTGAGAAGGGCTGCAGTAGAAAAACAAGTTTGACTTTGCTCAGAATTTCTCAAATTTATCCAATTGCATAATCCACATTACTAATACTTCATGGAACTCACTTTAGGGATAGCTTCATAATCTGAAACTATCAGAAAACTGATAAGACTTCCATGTCATGATGGACTAGACTGGAAGAGATTATGCTGAGTGAAATAAGCCAAGTAGAGAAAGTCAAGTATCGCATGGTTTCACTTACTTGCGGTGCATGAGGAGTAACCTGGAGGACAGCTGGAGGACAGTGGGAGAAGGAAAGTAAACGGGAAGTAGGGTAATCCAGGGAGAGAAACGAAACAACAGAGACTTTGGACACAGAAACAAACTGAGGGATTTGGAGGGAGGGAGGTGGAGAATGGGAGAGCCTGGTGGTGGATACTGGAGGCACCTATTGCATGGAGCACTGGGTGTGAGGAATGGGGAATGAATCTTGGAACACTGGAAAAAAATTTAAATAACAATAAAAAAAAGACTTCCATGTCATGAAAACATGGGAAGGATACCTGAAGGAGATCCTTCATTTGAAATGTTTTCCCCAGTACAGCCCCCAAAGGCAAAAGCATCATCTCTAAATGAAATAATTTACTCCTTCCAATATACTGACATGCTCTCATACAATATTTCAACAATGATGAAATTCTGGTCTTCAAGACATCCCCAAATTCTATCGTTGATGACTGGCAAATGAAGCTAATAGCAAGGTCCAATCATACCCAGAAATGCAGAGGGTATTTGGTGAGCCATTTTTGATGGGTGGGAAGATGAGACAGAAAAGGGATTGTTGACTTCAAGGGAAGAAAAGTGAGTATAAAGAGCTATTTTCAAAATATTTTAATAACAAAACACTATAAAAATGCAGTTAATTTTTCAAAACATAAGTTTTATTTGCTTTGACATTAAATAAGACCAAAAATAAACTTACTAGACAACATTACCCAGAATCAACAGATCTTAAAAATGTATGTTGGTTTTATCAACATTCAGTTGATCCCCATTATTCACAGGTCCTATATTTGTAATGTCTCATATTCACTAAAATTTACTTGTCACCCCAAAATCAATGCTCTCAGTGTTTTCATGGTCATTCACGGACATGCACAGAACAGTAAAAAAAAAAAATCGTGGGGTGCCTGGGTGGCTCAGTTGGTTGAGCAACTGCTTTCAGCTCAGGTCATGATCCTGGAGTCCCAGGATCGCGTCCCACCCCACATCGGGCTCCCTGCTCAGCGGGAGGCCTGCTTCTCCCTCTCTCAGAGGGACCTGCTTGTGTTCCCTCTCTGGCTGTGTTTCTCTCTGTCAAATCAATAAATAAAATCTTAAAAAAAAAAATCGTGTTGTCCTACACATTCCCAGCTGAGATCAAACAAGTTGACTCTCTTCCTTGGTTCAGCTCTCACACTGTAAAGAAATATGCTTTTCCCAGTCTACTTAGTGCCCCCATTTTCACAATTTTGTAACTTCATTGGTGATTTTCCTGTTTAACACAGACCCGAACAGAGTGCTTAAGTTCAGCCTAGTGTCTGGACAGGCAAGACGGCTGTACTGTGCCCCAAGGAGAAAGCACCTGCGTTAGGTGGGCTTTGTTCAGACTGGAGTTACAGTACTGTTGGCCAGAGGTCAGTGGCAATGAATCAACAATATGCAAACCTTCCTCAACTTACAATGGGGGTACATTCCAATAAACCCATCATAAGTTGAAAATATTATCAGTTGAAAATGCATTTAATACACTTACCCTACTGAACATCAGAGCTTAGTATAAACATGCTCAGAATGCTTGCATTACCCTACTATTGGACAAAATCATCTCACAGAAAGCCTAGTTTATAATAAAGTCTGAATATCTCATGTAATCCATTAAATGCCGTACTGAAAGTGGAAACAGCTGGATGAGTACAGAATGGTTTTAAGTGTGTAGGTTGTTGACTCTCATGATTGTGTGGCTGCCTGGGAGCTGAGTCTTACTACTGCTGCTGCTGCTGTCTGACATCACAAGAAAGCATCATCCTCCATATTCTAGACCAGAAAAAGATCAAATTTCAAAGTACAATTTCTACTGAATCATAAAGTTGAAAAATAAGTCAAACCATTGCAAGTTGGGGACCATCCGTATATTAAATAAGGTGTCTTCGAACAGAAGCACATAAAACAAGGTTATGTCCTGACCAGCTGTAACTTCATAGGAAGCCAACCCCGTGTTTCCCCCAGGAGCGATGGGCCAGTACGCGCTAACGTTATAGAGCTTAACAACTGAGTCATGAGAATCAACTGTATATTATATTTGGGCAGCAATGTGCAGCTTCCTTCAAGAAAAAGTCTTGGAGAAGTTGGAGATTGCTTCAGGAAGGTGAACAGCTGGCAGTGAATGTAGATACTCGAGGCCAAAACGTTGGACGAAGCTAGAACCACTCAGTCAGCAGCTGGGTGTTGGTGGTCCTTGATGATAGAGGTTGCAGATATGGTGCTCTTTAAATGAAATCTGCAGCCAGTTTTTTGCCTCCATCCTAAGTGTGAATCTCTTCTACTCCAACCTTAAGCTTTTCTTTCAACTCCTGGTGGAAACCACTGAATGATGCTCTAGAGGGCATAGTTTTAGTCATATCTCAAATCTGCTGTGCTTATCTGGGCTCATTTTTAAGTTGAGATCTTGACAGGGGTGCCTGGGTGGCTCAGCTGGTGAAATGTCTTGCCTTTACCTAAGGTCATGATCCTGGGGTCCTGGGTTCAAGTCCTTCACTGGGCTCCTTGCTCAGTGGAGATCCTGCTTCTCCTTCTCTCTCTGCCACTCCCCTGCTTGTGTGTTCATTCTCTCTCTCTTTCTCGCTCTCTCCCCTTCTCTCTCTGTCAAATAAATAAATAAAATATTTTTAAAATTTTAAAAATTAAAAATAAAAACATCATGACAAGTAATCTCAAATAATCTCATAAAGGTCTGCTGACCTGACATCAGTTTTTTTTTCAGACATTGTAACTTCACCTTTTTTTTTAAAGAATCTTTAGATTATTTCATTTTTTTAATTTAAATTCAATTAGCCAACTTATACTACATCATTAGTTTCAGGTGTAGTGTTCGATGATTCATCAGCTGCGTATAATACCCAGTGCTCATTAGAAGATCATTCCCTGATGAGGCCACCATTAATGTAATGTTGGCTCTTGTTCCCAGTGGTAACACCCACAGCCCTCGTGGCCTGGCCTGGCACACAGCTCCCGCCGACTTCAAAGAGAGCTTGCGGGTGTGTAGGAACAGTCTGGTGCCCAGAACAAGGCTCCCCAAGATCAGCTGCTGAATTTGAGCTGTGATGGTGTTCCATGGCCGCCAAAGTGGCTCACCTTCGTTTCTAAAGGAAAAAGGTTCAGGAACACCTGGGTGGCTGAGTCAGTTAAGCATCTCACTCTGGATTTTTGGCTCAGGTCATGATCTCAGGATCCTGAAATCGACCCTACATGAGGTTCCACACTGGGCGTGAAGCATGCTTGAGATTCTCTCTCAACCTCTGCTCTTCCCTCACCTCTCTCTCAAAAAAAGAAAAGTTGATAAAAAAAGAAAAGTTCAAAATCCACATTCCTGCTTCCTTCTAGCATATTCTCCGTGCCCCCCTCTGCACCAACACACACACACATACACACAACCCTCAGCAAGATTAATTTTGTTCAATCTTTAAAAAAAAATACATGCTTCTAGACTCAGCCTATAAATGGAAGTTTACAGCCAAATAAATCTCAATTTAAAGTATATTCAATGGAAAATATACTATCAGGAAAGAAGCCCTTAATGATCAGGCACCCCACCCACACCCCCATATTTACTCCATGACACGATAGTTCTATAGCTATGAGGAGATATGCTCATGGACTGAAATAGCATGTTTTTCCTTTGAACTGATTAAAAGATGCTTGGGCAATTTTGAGAGTGACACTGAGTGTTCACGGGCAGCAAGGTGATTTGCCGGGGTTTTGCTCAGCTTGTGTAAGCACACAATGGTCGCCAGGGAAAGAGGTACAAAATCTGTCTCCTCAGCTTCCTCAGTCTCAGGAGGAAGCTCTCCTTCTTGGATGCGTTTTCTAGAAGCCTGATGAACACATCCGATGGTAACTGTGGTAAGCTGTGTGGTGTGTCTACAAACCTTATCACCAAACCAGAGGAAGCCAGTCTGAGTCCGGCTTCATGGGAAGGATGGCCCAGGTAGACACAGCACCAATCTCTGTTGACCCCCCCCCTGTCTGCCCACTTGCTGGCCAGGGACGCTGTCCTGGCTTTTTTTCCAGAGAACAAAAAGGGGACAATGACAAAGAAAATGAAAAGTCATTCCTTGGAGGAAGAAGCAAATAAGGCAGTTGCCAGGTGGTTTTCTTTCTTCCTTTGGAGTTTTAACAAAAGCAGATTCCTGGGTACTTGGGAACAGTCGTAGAGAAAAAAAGCATCCCCGAGTTGGTTGGTCTTCATTTTGCCATCACTCGGTCCTGCTTGGTAGCTGAAGACCACAAAGTGTGTGTTGTTTCCGTAGGTGAACCCAATGTGTGTGTGTGTGTGTGTGTGTGTGTGTGTGTGTGTGTGTGTGTGTGTGTATGTGTGTGTGTGTGGTGTGGTGTTTTTTTTTTTAAGTTTTCATTTTGCTGTCTTCAAAAAAAGAAAAAAAGCCAGACAAAAGCACAAAAAATGACTGTCTGGCCAAGAAAGAAATTGCTGGCAAGTGTAGATTAACCCAGCCACTAGCTTCCTCGAAGCTGCGTCACTTGCTACAGAACACTTAGCTAGTCCAAAGGAAGAGCTGGTCTTCTTGCTGAGGACTCTCCCCGCTGAGATGTCAGCTGGCCCTGCAAGTTACAAGTCCATCAGGGTGAAAGCCGAGAGGATGGGGTTGAGAAAGTGCCCACATTTATAGTCTCTATTCGAACACAACTCAACACTTCTGAGTTAAAAATAGATTTTTGAGGGGCGCCTGGGTGGCTCAGAGGGTTAAGCCTCTGCCTTCGGCTCAGGTCATGATTTCAGGGTCCCAGGATCGGGCCCCACATCTAGCTCTCTGCTCAGCAGGGAGCCTGTTTCCCCCTCTTTCTCTGCCTGCCTCTCTGCATATTTGTGATCTCATTCTTTGTCAAATAAATTAATTTTTAAAAATCTTTCAAAAAGATTTTCAGGTTGCATTATGAATCCTATGTGATTTGAAATGCCAAGGAAACAAGGAAACTGGTCAAGAGTTAATCCTTAAGAAAACTCCTTTTAAAAAATTGTGGGGATGAGAGAAAGCCCTATTTTCTCTCTCACTGCTAAAGGACTAGAATTCTATTTTCTAAAAACTGCCTCACTCACTGAAGCCCATGGAAAATTTGCCTGTGGAAATGAGACAAAGTAGTGCGCATCCTTAATAGACAAACTGAGGGGAGAGTAAGCCACAGCCGAAGGAAAACAATGAACTTTATGTTCTTCCAGAACAAATTACACACTTTCCCAGCTCATAAAGCCTTTTTATATAACTTCAGTCAGGCAATACCTGGGCAGGGAGAGTCTGCAGGGAGATAACCGCATCCCCGAGGCAGCAGATGCCCTGAGAGCAGGTTCACACTGCCGCACAATACCCAGGAGTGTCTCTCCTGACAGGGCCACGCCTCAGCAGCCACTTCTCTCCGCCCACAGGCTCCTTCCCACCAGCCTCGCCTCCACCGCTCTGCCCCAACTGGGAATCAGACCTTGATACCACTGGGGTCCTTCAGGGCCACACTGGGAGCGAGGGGAGAGGGGCAGCACCCAGATGCCTCAGCCACGATGGAGGATGGCCTATGAGCCCATGAACCCAATGAAAGGCTTCCTCACACAAGGCAGTTTAATAACCCACCAGTGCTTTTGTGACTAGGATAATTCAGTCACTGTGCCAAAAGGCATAGTCGACGATAAGGGCTGAAGCAAGCTTTGGCACTTTGAAATTAAAATTCAAAATGTGTACACCGAAAACCTTCCACCGGAAGTCCAGCTTCATCCTAGAAGAGACAAATGAGTCACATTCTGTCCTCGGTCAATGCAGAGATTTCCTTCACCATTACTACCACCACCTGTGAGCCCTTCCTGCTCACGGGCTGAATTACCAGGCAGAAAGTGTCTCTTCTCTCCCCTACAGTGTTTCTACATTTGGCAAAACAGGAGAAAAGGCAGGATGGTGCCATTCACAGTGGTGACCCATCAAGCCAGCAGAAGCCTGAGAAGCATCATGAGGATGACATGGCGTGTAAACCAGTGGCCACCTCACAGATGAGGCTGAGCTCTTGATGATCCCGGGGGGGGGGGGGCTCATTCAAGACACCCACAAATGTCCTGTTTTATTTAAATTAATCTTTATATTTTGTTACTACATTAACACTAATCATTGATTATTATCAAATATTATTCATTATATTAAGTATTCAAATCATCCAACCTGGCCACCCCAGGGTCCCCTCATGTGAACCACAGTTAAGGTTTTCCTAAGGGCTAGATTTTTAGGTGACACACCAGCTGCCAGGATGGTCAATGTCAGTCAGCTGGGTTGAGGGGATCCCCAAGGAGCACCCATCAGCCTGTGGCTCATTCCCAAGAGGGCCTTGAGGCAACTCTTATTGAGGTGCTTGGGTCTCAGGCCTGGCCCCCCCCACAGCAGAACCTCCTGTCCCCTCTCAGATACCCTCTTTGACAGCTCGGTGTGGCGAGGTTGTTCTCCAAAGACTTTCCAGCAGGTGCCTCAGGATGGAGAGTTTTAGGAAACTCCATATATATATTCTTCCCTTAAATTAATCTGCCTGGGACCACTCCTCAGAAGCCCAGCTCACTTTCTCCCTCACCTCCTCTCTTGCCCTGCCTTCCCCTTACGCATACAGCACAAGTAGAGCCTGGCTTAGGGAGTCTTCTTAAGGAAGGGTTGCAATGCTTTCAGAATCGGTATAGGAAACAGTGTGACCAGGAGAGCATGAGGCCCTCAGCTCTGCCAGCAGAGCTGTGTGGCCAAGCACTCATTTTGAATCTGTCTGGGCCTCAGGTTACCTCTCATGGGTACGTTTGGATTTGGAGAGGGATGGACCAAAGTAGAAAGCAAACAGATTTCAATTCATCTGTGACATTTTTGCCCACCATAGGAAAACAGCCATCGAAACAGATCCCAGCTTGACACCATGAAATTCAGTCACTCCTTCTCCCTAGAGCTGAATGGAGCTTACTTAAAGTGCATGTGACATATTGCCATCCCAAATCCATCATGAAGGCTCTTGACTTGCAAATATTTACCCATAAACCTCAAGGACTTAACTTGGTAAACATCTCCTCACCAGCTAGTGTGAAACTTCCGGGCTTTTCAGAGGCTCTGAAGTGCACTTCTCTAACATGGGCGCTAGATGGTGGCAGAGCTCCACCACAGTCCCTGCAGACCGAACGTTAAAGTACCCACAGCCCGGATTCCAGCGGAAAAAGAAAAAAAGAAAAGAAAGGGCTGTGGGGGTGGGGTGGGAAATAATTTTTTTTTTTTTTTAGTACATTCTTATGGAGTCAAGAAATAACTAAAACCATTGGTTCCAGTCTTCAAAACTGAAGTCCCATTCTAATTTATTGAGATTCACACACAAAAAAACACTTAACATCAGAACATAAAAACTCATAGCAACTAAATTTGCAACAAATAAGTACAAAATACGGAACCTACCTCTAGTTTCACCTCTCTTCTGTTTAAGGCTGACATCACATGAGAAGCTGGCTCTTTTCCCCCCGGTAACAGCACACAGGGTGAAGCTTCATCATTGGCTTGCCAAGAGATGGAATCCTTGTGAAAACTTTCCTCTCACTGGGAAGCCAGAGCCATTTGCCCTAGGGCCTCCCAGGCACGCACACTGGAGCAGCGCGCGCGCGCGCGCGCGCACACACACACACGCACACAGCCCAGAAAAACCAGAAGAACAGCCTACAAGCCTTCACCTCTTTCCCCCAATAGCCCCCTTATCTTTCACAACACTCAGACTTCTCCCCCTTCCCTGCTCCCCAGATAAGATTCCTGCAAAATGAGAGGGAAATCCGTGTTCCCCAAAGCTCCCTCCCCCTGAAGTGCCTTGCTCCGTCTTCATGTTAATTTGCAGCACCTTCATTTTGTGAATCAGCAATCCTTATATAAACGATTTACCATTTTAAAGGTGAGATAACATCAGAGCAGAGGAAGATAAAGAGCTTTATGTGAAACTCAATGCCCACGGTACCAGGGAGTCCAGGCTTTCCTTCTTTGCCTTCCCAGAGTCTTTAGACCCCTTGTTTATCTCTTCCTTTCACCAAATTACTTCGGGCCATTTACACCTCTTCTTCCCCCAATTCTTTCTTTTCCCACACCTCCCCAGGAGGCCCTCTGCCTGTCCCATACTTGTTCACCAGGGAATTTCCACACCTAGCCGCCAGCTGGAGGACTTTCCAGAGGAGCTTCTCTTGATGTGATTGTGAATCTCTAATTGCAAAAGGCGCTTTTCCAAATCCATTTCCCAGTTTGTAATATAAAAACCTATATAAAAATATGTTAAAGAAATGTTTAGATGGGAGAAAGCATCATCCTACCACCTTATCGATCATTTTCACTTGGCATTGTCTTGATATTCTGTATCCAAAGGAATCCATCCGGGGTTACTTTCACGCTTGCAAGGTCGTCATACTTGGGATTGTGCGTGAATGCACTGTGTTGATGTTCTCATTAACGGACATCTAGTTTGATTCAAAAAAATTTCTTTGAGGGGCCTGGGTGGCTCAGTGTTAAGCGTCTGCCTTTGGCTCAGGTCATGATCCTGGAATCCCAGGCCTGAGCCCCTCATTGAGCCCCTCATTGGGGCCCCTGCTCAGCGGGAAGCCTGCTTCTCCCTCTCTCACTTCCCCTGCTTGTGTTCCCTCTCTCGCTGTGTTTCTCTCTGTCAAATAAATAAATAAAATCTTTTTTAAAAAATTTCTTCAAAAACATTTGCCTTCAAAGTTTGCAAAACCTCACTAGTATTTAACCCCCAATTCACCCTGGAGCAGACTGTGTCATTCATGTGTATTTACAGAGGGAAATATCTGCCACAATGCCTATGGGACCTCCCCCTGGACCTCACATGGCCCCTTTTGTTTGGCCCTGTAACACACTTTCTTCTGCAGCTGGGCAGGGTGGTTCATACACAAACTATTGCCAGCAATAAAATCCGTGCAGGGCCTCTGAGGATAAGCCTGTGCTTGGGCCCCTCTGATCTGATCTGCTCTCCCTGATGCTGTGACTTCCTTAATTGCAGCTTTCTTTCTCAGTGCAGGCAGCCTTGAACACGCAACTGCCATCAGCATGTACAGATCAGGGTAGAAACGTAAGACTCCAGGGGTGTTCACTGGCGCTTCAGAGCCCGGTACACTCTTGCACTCACTATGTATAATCAGCGTTCTTTAATTTCCTGTATTTACAGTTTCTTTTTTCAAAGGCATTCCAAAAGTTCTCCACCAAGATCATGTCATAAAAATCCCTCTTTTTAACTTTTAAGCTAAAACTTTTTAAGTTAAAATTTAGTTAAAAGAAACAGAGATTATTCTCTCCTTTGAAAACAAGGTAAACTGAGGCACCACTCAGCACCTTGTGCTAGATGCCCTGTGTCTGCTTGGAGCTGCTGGGCCTTGAGGGGTGTAGCCAAATGCTGTGGCAGTTGAGCCTCCCCCAACCTCCGCCCCGTGGCTAGTGCCTGGATCTGAATGGGGAAAGGTTTCATTTCATTTCTCTGTCAGATTTTGCTTGCCACGGCCCCTCCATTCCGTTCCATTGAAATAATTGGGAGAAGTTATTTTTTTCCACAGGCGTCCTGCCTGTACTTCATCATGTGTATTATTTTGGATCCTCTTCAAAAAGAAAAGTGGCCTTTCATGGTGTCTACTGAATGTGGGCAGAAATTGGACCAGGCAGACATATATAACTCCACATAGAGATGGAAAATATTCACGGAGAACACCCACGCTCCACACAGAGAGAGGGCGAGGGCAACAACACTGGGTCCAGCGAAAAGAATGCACGGGGGACCTCTCCTCCTGCTTCCAGTTCTTTCTAGATAGACCCCACCCCACCAGGAAGGGGAGGGCAGGGGAGGGCAAGGCAGGCCAGGCAGGAGGACTCAAGGGTCCTGGCTCCACCTGGCTTCTCCCTGTGGGGACAACTGCTTTTCCCCTCCCTCTGGGGGGCACAATAATAAGGCCCCCCAAAGTTTCCTGTATTTCCTTGATACAATTACGGCTTCCTGTCAGGTGTCAGCATTCACTCTGTGAGCCTGTACTTGGGAGGACAGCTGGGTGGACGGACTTCCCGCCCGGTGGGTCTCCTCTGCTCCTGACCGGAAGTTCGGGTTCTCGCTGCACTCAATTTCTTGAAAGGTTTCCAGGGGTGTTCACCGCCAGGGCACTGAAATCTCAGGCGATGCCCCCCCACCCCAACTCCGGGGTTGGGACTGCGGGTAGGAAAGGGAGAAGGGGTAAGGATCTCCATCTCTCCTGTATTCCTCCTCCTCATCTGGTCCTTCTCTTTGCCACCAGTGTGTCCCTCCATTTCCCTTTCCCTTCCCAGGGACACTGTGGAGGAAAATGGATGATTTAGAAGCCGTTGTTTGGCACTGAACTGATAGGGAGTTCAGGTACCTTAAAGAAAAAAAAAAAGAGCCATGCTTGAAAGAAAATTAGCCTCCCCCTGCAAATACTAATACTAGTACTAATAATAAAATACCAAGCAAAATCCAGTCAGCAGACAAGGGCCCTATGTTCCTAGCTGAGGGCCTCTCCGTGGGGTCTCCATGAAATCACCAGCCAGGAGGGCTCCCCTGCAGAAGCCACATGACTGCATATGATCATTAACAAGCCCTTCAGAATAGGAGAGATTTCATAAGCACAGTCATTATGTTTCCTAAGAGAAAGTGGTATCAGTGAAAGACCCATTGAACTTTTTCCTCAAAATTTTTCTTCTTGGTTTGATCTCTCTTCTGACCTCACCTCCACTCTCTCCTCCCATGCCCCCACACCCAGCTGACTTCAAATTTTAAGTATAATATTAGATGGCCAGAAATGAAGGACAGCAGGGAGGGGAAATGAATTTAATTTCTCTAGACATACATTAGAGAGATCTATTACAAATTCAAACTCTTCCTAAGAGAAAGAACAAATTATGCATCCATCATTTTCTTTTTCCACCAAATGTACACAGTTAAAATATTTGTCTGGTGGATAAAACTGAAAGTCATGCTAATATTGGAAAAGCAGATCTAGGCATATCAGAGAATTTGTTTTTAAAGGGACATCGCCAAGAACTCTGAATCCAGCACTTGACCTGTGTAATATTACTCCGATCTGCTAAGGGATGCTTTCTGGGTTCTAAGTACCTACTTGGAAAGTTTGGCACAGTCAGAAAATAAAATACAACTCTCCTTGTATGAGATTTACAGCACACTGTCAACACCATCTGATAATTGAATCTCCTTGAAATCAGCAAAGCTATATAGATATCATCAGGAACACTGATGTACAAACCAGCAAAAGAAGGGGAAAGTAAGAAAAAAACTTGTTTATTTTACTCCATTTAATACATAATTGAGGTAAATTCAAAATTCGCCAAACTAAGGAGAAATATGAAACACAGATTTTTCAAAATTCTTTTGAAAATAAAAGGAAATGTTATCACTGTGCATCAGCCCTCTCTTTTAAAATATCCAAAGATGAACTAAAACGGACAAAGCATCATGATCTAAGTCTGAGACTGTTCCAGGAATAAAAAAACAAAACACAGTTGACATCAATGATAGTGATGTTTACTAGAAAATTAACCTACTTCCCCCAGACAGTAGACAGTGTGACTGATATTAAACAAAATATGTGACTGCCTTGATGTGAGGAGGGCGGAGCCCCATTTGTTTTCCTATTATGTAAAACCCCTGCACGACTCCTGCCAAAACATTTTCCCAGTGACACGTCTGCCTGCCTTTGGACGTGTTCCTTACTAAAACAAATACACCTAACAAATAATCTTTGATAGCAAATACTCATAAAGGCAAACAATGAAAACTACTATGGGGTGTTTC
This sequence comes from Spilogale gracilis, assembly GCA_004023965.1. Classification (NCBI taxonomy): domain Eukaryota; kingdom Metazoa; phylum Chordata; class Mammalia; order Carnivora; family Mephitidae; genus Spilogale; species Spilogale gracilis. The sequence continues at coordinate 60,365 of PITA01003220.1, forward strand.
TTAAGATGGCACTGAGCACTGTGAAGAATTACCACACACAAAAGCAAAACAATTCTGCCTTGCTGACTGGGCCAGTTCCCAGAAGTCAGCAACGGGAGCAACTTGCTCTTTCTTGGCAAGTAGCTAATTTTCCCCCCTTGGGGCAGTGAGTGGTCCTCTCCCTAATAAGTCATAGTGTGTATATATGTTGTCTACTTGGGGAGAGAGATAAGTATGAAAACAAACTAGTATTATAAGCGCACACTCACGAATAAAAGGAAAATGTCTCCCAAGACCATACTGGCACCTTATAAAAGTGTAATTTAACCTTATCTAATCTGGAGCCTGTTTCATCATAAGGATAGCCAATAATGTAAACCTTTGTGCAAAAGGAAGGAGGAAAAGCACATGTGGGGTGGGTGGCAGCCAGCGTCTCCTATGACAGCCCGCGGGTGGGGACTCTTCAGGGGCAGCCGGTGCTGACCGCCCGTCCTGGAGACGCTAGGTGAGAAAATGACGGATGGGTTGGGGTACAGTGAAGGCAAAAATGGCTAGGAGAATCGTTTCCTCTTCCCATCTGTTCAGGAAGGACGTCAGCGAGATAGACTAAACACACTGGCCCTGGTTCGGGATTATGTGCATGTGCCTGTGTGAACACAACAGCCTTTAAAAGAACCTTCCTCTGATCATTGCAGGGACAGACAAAGGGAGACCAGACGCCCACACTGGCTAGCCTTGAAGAGAAGCAGGGCAGTCCCAGACTGTCGTCGCAGCTTGTGGGGGCTGGGGCCGTCCCAAAGGAGTCTGGCCCTGGTGCCCACCGCCTGCAGCGGCCACTAGTTGATGGGATGTGCCCAGCAGTGCTGGACACACCAGCTGCCAGGGTTGGGCATGCCCGGCTCTTCTGGGGAAGACACGGGAAATCCTGGCGCAGAGAGGCCCTTGGACACATGAGGTCCAGCACACAGCTCTGCCTCGTTCCCTGGGGAGCAGAGCCCCTTACTCCCAGAAGCTCTGGAGATGAGATACAAGAGGCAGTGTTCTCCCTCACAGGCCTAGCCGAGGTCTTGAGGCCTCCTCTGGCTCTGCTAGGAGGTGAACCTCTTCCTACCTTGACTTGTCTTTGGATCAATCTTCCAGGCCCAGGCCAGGTCCAAATTGGGCAGGGGAGGGATTCTTTCCAGGAAAGGGTAAAAAGGCCCTCTCTCTGCTATCCCCATCCTGCCCCCTGAAGCCCCGAATGGCCAGACCTCCACTGCATTAGACTTCAGGGCCTGGTGCAACTTAAGCCTGAGGAGGTTGGCGTGACCGGCTAAGGGAAGGCTGCACTGGACTTCGCAAGCACTGGGTGGGATCCCTGCCTCACTCACTTGAGAAGCATCTCTAGAACATCTGTGTGCAGACCTGCCAGTTCTGTACAGGTCAAGTAAACTTACACATACAACAGATTCAAGCATGGCTGTGGACCAATGTTTCCCCTCAGTTGCTACTACTTACCTTCACAGAGGTGTCCTGCAAAGGGTATTGTGTTATCTATCAGCTGCTAGAATCATGCTGAACACAAAGAAAGTCACTATACCCTGATCTGAATGCACATTTTAACATCCAAAATAGAGATGATACTTAATCCACTGGTGATGGTCCCTGGTTTAATTTTTCTTCTCTTAGTAGCATGTAAATGATGTATCTTATCAGAAAACATGTGCTAGACTCAAGGAGGCACACAAAGTAGACATGTGAGGGCATTGTAATTTTGGCCAAGTAACTTACTCTTTCTGAGACTCAGTGCCCTCCCATGTAAGATGCAGGTAATAGTGTCTACATCCTTGTGAAGATTAAAGGAAAGGATTACTTGAAGCCATCAGCAGAATGACAACATAGGAAATGCTCTGTGCATCTTATTATCATTGTCTAAGGCTCTGTGGTGGGGACTAGAGAAATCATATCAAACAAATTTACACTTCACTGGTACCCTCCTCTGCCCCAAGCCAAGTGTCTAAATGAGCAAATGATGGAGAAAATGAAGAACTGTCCTGGGTTTTTTGTTTGTTTGTTTGCTTGTTTGTTTGTTTTTCCAATTCTGACAGGGGTTTTTGTGACCTCAAGCCCAAGGGACCTCAGTAAAAGTAAATTCTTTTGTCGCCCCTAACTTAGAGTTTAACCCTAGTCAACTACTGGCCTTAAAAAACACCAGGGCAAATTTTGGAGTAGCTAAATACTACAGAGCAAGTGCTTCCTTTCTTTTCATACATTTATTTCTATTTAACATTCTGTGGAAATTTGCATCTTTATTTGCTGTAGTTTATCTTTTCTTATATCTTTGCTTCCAAACTAAATAACACTAATCCAAATGCATACCTCTTTGTGTGCCAGCGTCTAGCCTTGTGTCTGTGTCTACTGTGTATGTAAATATTGGCGAGTCTCTCCGTGGGTAAAGCTGTAGTGTGCACGGTGTGTGTTGTCATTCGGTGTCTCTGGGGTGTGTAAGTGTGTGTGGGGGTGTGAGACCGCACTAGTAGCCACTATCACTGCCACTCACTAGTCCTGTTCTCTAAACAGGTTCTTTGGAGCTTCAGTTTTTTCATAATTAAGACTAAGGTGTGGTTAGAAAACAGAAGTACATTTTCCTGGAAACCAGCAGTCTTCATTTGCAACTTTTATTGGCAAACCTGGCTGCCAGTAAATACATTCCTTGGCATCTCCCAGAATGTAATTCATTTGATGAAGCGGCCTTGCTTTTTTCTGTAACGTGCATATCAATTTAAAGGGGCCTCCTGTAAGGAATGTAGCCGGCGGCTTCAAGCCCCAGGACCAGGTCACCTCGGGCTTAAGGAACAAAAACGTCCCTGGTCCGTGCCATGGAGTCTTGAGAGGGTCTCCTCCTAGGACTTCAGACTACTCTCGCCCGGACTCTGGGTAGGTTCCAGGGTGAGAAAGCAAGGAGCCGGACATCCTGCGGTCCCACTCCAGCGGCGTGACCACCCCAGGGACTCGTTCCTCAGAAGACCCTTTCCCAGGGAAAGGCTCCGGAAGTGAGGGGCGGTAGAGCCTCCCGCAGCTGCAGAGGCGCAGCGGGGACAAAGCTGCGGACCGCAGGGGGCGCTCGGAGCACGCGCAGTGCCGGGTGAGGGAGCCCAGCGCGCCCAGCGAGTCCCGGGCCCCAGGCCGCGGGACTTGGCTGGGGACTTGGCTGGGGACTTGGCTGTGGACTTGGCTGGGAACTTGCGCCGCCAGCCGGGGAGCCCCAGCCCAGTGCGGCCGAGCGGCCTTGGGACATCCCACACCTCTTCTTCCCTGCTTTGCATTCGCAGTGCTTTCATTTGTGGAGGGCGGAAGGAGACCTCGACCGGCGAACCACCGCTTCCAGCCGCGGACGCACGCGAGGATAGCTGCCCTCGGAGAGAGGCCTTTTGCACCTAACCAGGTGTCGGCCGTGTCCCGGCCCTGAAGGGGGCAAACAGCCGGCTCGGGTCGAGGGCCCCGCGGCTGCTCCCCGCAAGGTCTGGGGTGCGCCGCTGCCCGCGCTTTTCTTACACGAAGCCCAGCCGGGGGTAGGGTGAAGGACGTCGGAAGGGACGTCCCAGAGTTATGGCCCGTCAGGCAAGCAAAGGCCCGGGGACGTCGAGGCTCAGGCTCTGCGACGGTCGCTTTCCGGCGAGAAGGATGACAGGAGGGGCTGGAGGTCCGCCGCGGGGCGGTGCTGGAGACCCGGAAAGTACCTGCCGCCTCGGGACACAGGCACAGCCGCCAGCAAGGTGCAACCCACCTCACTCAGCCGGCGACTCTGAACTGTCCGTAGGTCTGTCCGCAGATCCTTAGCCAAAGCGCGTCCGTGCAGGAGCGCGCGCTTTTCACTCCAGACCCCGGAAGGCGTCTTCGCGCGGCGGTTCTCCGACCCCGGCGCCTGCCCGCACCCTGCAATCCCGGTGCTGCGCTACCACCTCTGGGGCTGGAGGACCGCTGGGCCTGCACTGCACGCGCCCCAAATGAGCCAGTGTCACGAAGCTGCGAGGAAGCGGTGTCTCAGACCCTTTCAGGACCTGGCTTGCGGCGGCCGTCCTGAATCTGCTGGTGACCAGTATGCGAGGCCATGCAGGTGCACGCATGCACTCACATGCACCTAGTCCTTTCTGATCACCCAACCCTTTACAGAGTTTATTCTTGTCCTTGTCCTTGTTAATGAAGGGCGGCAGTTTGGTTGTCCATCTACCTCTGCCTGGACAAAGGAAGCCCTGAGTCTTTCCTAGGCAGGCACTGAAGTTAAAGATTCACTTCCCGCATGCCCTGTGCCCGTTCCTTGCTACTCAGATTCCGCTCTGAGGTGACAAGTGGGCCGACCCGAGGGGGTAACCAAGAGCAGGTGCTGGCATGCATTCTCCTGTGTAAGTAATTAGTGGGATGGCCCATCTTGGGGACTCGGGGTATGACATTAAATTATCCTGTGATGGGAAACTTCCTGTGGAGATCTGCTCCTCTGAGGACAACTATCCAATTAGTTCAATCATGTAGATAGGCAATGTGGATCACTTTGTCTTTTAAACATAATCGAAAAAAAAGTTCTTTTTATTTATTGTAGGAATTATTTTTCTGCTGAGGAGGGGACTGAATTACAGGTACCGCTTTAACAGAACTTCTATTCAGAAACCCCCAACTAAGAGGGAAGAAGAAAGAAATCCTCTGAGTCTTGGCCACCCAGACTTTGGGTCCCTGATTCCTCCCTTCACTGACAAGTCACACTGAAGACAAATGCTACCTTCCAGGCTGACAGTTTGATAACGAATAATGGTTATTGACACCAAAATATCCTTCCTTACCCCTGTGTTCCTGCTCTACCCAAACGAGGCCATATGTAGAACAACAGGCATTTATCTAAATAGCTCAAAGACACTCCCACACGGACTTTGATGCGGTTATTTGTGATTTCGGTCTAGAGGGGAGTTTTCAAATTTCATTGACGTGTTAATTGCCTTAATCTTCCAATTTGTCTCCTGGCAGCAGAGGGGGAGATGGTAGGAGCTGCAGACCTGGATTTGCAGAACCCTCAGGATTCCACGCATCATCTGAAGCAGAAGTCCCTTCCCCCATCCTCTAAGCCTGTCTTTGCTGTTTCTGCAGCTCCTGGACCAAGTGGAGGGCCCTGGGAACCCACAGAAAGGCAGCCTAGACCCCTCCTAGGGAAGGGCGGGCTTCCAGGGCATAACTGAGAGCCAAAAGCTGGATAAGCCAGAACTGTGGACTGAGAGGGGGTCTGAGCTGGTCTAGGGACGACTGGGCTTCTGGGGCTGGAAAGTTCGGGAGGGGTCTCTGATTCAGAGGACAATCTGTGCACCCTGGGCTGGTTTCAGATCGCTCAGGAGTCATTTCTTGAACTCAGGGCTCGCCTTGATCCTTATTCCCTCTACTTGACTTGAATAGAAAGAAGAGAAGAGAAGAGAAGAGAAGAGGAAAGGAAAGGAAACGAAAAGAAGAGAAAAGAAAAAGAGCTTCTTCTGGCTCCTGGTGACCTGCTTTAGGGCACCATCTTCTCCATCCCCTCCCCATCCCCCCAAAACACACATTCCTGCGGTGTCACCACGATCAGAATCCAGGCATTTCCTGAAGTGCTCGCCACATCTCCCTGGTCCTTTTCTACAGTAGGGGCCCTGGGGAGGCCTTGTTTTAAATATCGCTGTGACGTCATGCCCCCTCCTCAGAGCTAAGAACCCTTCAGTGGGCCCCGGGAATTGTAACCCCACCTGGCAGGTCAAGGAAGGGCTGGGGGTTGGCAGGGCGCGAGAAGCGACTCTTCCATCAAACATCCATTACTTCTGTCGCCTGCAGGACCTTTAGGCTGCAAGCACGGGAGGTGTCAGAAAAGAAGCCCAAGGTTTCCTGCAGGGTATTTCACCAGTTGAGTCAAGGGTTGCTCCAAAGACTGATGATTGAACTACAGGGAGGAGCTGGAAAAAGGGGCATCAAAAACTTTAACTGAAAAAAAAAAATCCTTTAACCCGTTCCCCCAAAGATTTCATTTCTGCACCTTAATGTTAAAATAACACCACTAACAACAAAAATAAAATAAGCAAAGTACTTGAAATATAATCAAGCCGTTTACTGGAGGTTTGCTTCCGAGTAAGCTTATAAAACACAAATGCAAAAATCTTTTATTGGCGAATATCCAGAGCTTAACCAGTGGAAAGTTGATCTTTATAAAAATGCATCCCTCCATTCCCCACCCCCCCACCCCCCCACCCCCGCATGCCAGATACTAATTTCACAATGGTAACTTTTATATCCAAAGCAGGGAGCCCAGAATGCCATCCCCGTTGGATTTGCAATTTACATAACAAGCTGTTTACTCCTCTCAGCGCCGGCTGAAGAAGAGAGCGAGGGGAGGTCAGGGGATGGTGTGCTGGGGAGAGACAGTTAAGCACAACTGTCCATTGCAAAACCCGGGGCCGCTGCTGTTTCCCACATTAGGAACACAAATGAGTAGCTATTGCTGCTTTCCTCTCCATGCACTGTGAGCAGTGGCGATCCAGTTTAAAGTTCAAATTCACCTAATGCTGGGGTGCTTAGGGAGACTACTTAATTGGCTTCCAGGCTGAAGCCAAAGTGCCCCATAAAGCCTCAGCCAAAGGGTACAGGGATGGGGGCTGGACATGAATTAATTTTTCAAGTCGGGAGGTCTTCTCCGCCCTTCCTCCCTCTGCAAGTATTTAGGAATCATCAAGTACTGAATCTCCTGCTGATAAATCAAGTGCTTCTTCCAATCTGAGCCCGTCCCGGACCTTGCGAACACCCTGGAAAAGGAGTTTCAAGGGCCCCAAGAGCACAGCCGGCCAAGAGGCAGCTGCCTCTGGAATCGGAACTTCCGGGCAACCCCCCACCCCCAGGCTAGTTCTAAGAAGTGGCAGGTCCTCTTCTCTCCATGTAAATGTCCATCCTGAAACACGCTATTTTTTAAACGTTCAAGTGACACGGAGCTGAGCCTGCTACACAAGTCAGCGCCTTTGATATCTAACAACTAAAGTGACAATGAGAATTTTTGTGCAGTGAGGAAGCCAGGATTCCAGCTGGGACGCCAAAAGGGGCTCTGAACCCGTCCTTGCAGTTAAAGATTGTCAGAAATTGGGGGAGTGGAGGTGTTAAATGCGTCACACTATTCTTCTTCACAGTTTCCTAAGCTTGGCAGTCCCCCCTCCCCCCGCGCTTCTGGTAAAGGATCTAGTTTTCAGTCTTCAGGAGGGTCTTTTCTAGAGTTGCCAAAAGGCAGAATTGCGCTGCAGGCGGAGGATGGCCAAATTTTTTCCTGCTCCTTCGTTTCTTTCCCTTTCTCCTCTTCCCATCCTTTTCCAGTCGTTCAGGCGTGCACAAGGATACGTCCTCTGTGCGTATCCCCCCAGAATCCTTGAGCCGTTCTGCAAGGTGCGATTCTGGTCATCCCCACAAAACACCCGTTATTTGCAAGTCAGCAGCCCGGCGCGTATGGAGATGGAGGTTGAACTGAGACGCGTTAAGTTCTTGGATGTACTTATTTGCTTCTTGTCATCACACCTGCTAATGTCACTGAGTCCGAGTCCTGACCCCTCCTCTGAGCTGAAACATGCCGGACCAGGCAAAAACCCGGCGGCGTGTGACGAACTAAGGCGCATGTATACCCCAACCTCCCCGCCACAGGCAAGTGCAAGGAAGCCTCCTAGCCCCTGCAGCCGGCGCCACAAGCACCCTCGGGGTGCCAAGTGCCCTGGGGGGGGGGGCGACGAGGAGCAAGGTGGCCTGAAATGGGGCGGGCGGAGCCTACCTGGGCAAGGCTCCATATCCCGGCTCTCTTTTCTACTGGGTGGGGGTCAAGAGGAAGCCGAGGTAGGGGGCGACAACTCCTGCCCACCGGGAAAAGCATGGCTATGACTGAGCCTTTAAAACCCTGTCCTTCGTAACCCAGTTCCGGGCAAGAGAATCTCCAGGTTGGGAGTAAATGAACACATCTGTGAACCGAATGAGGCGCGCGAGGAGAGGGAAGGAAGAGGTGGAAAGAGGAAAGGTGAGGGGAAAAGGAGGAGGGGAAGAGAGGCCCAGGAAATCCCTGCATTGAAGTCAGCCAGATCGACCAAGGAGTGGGAGAGAAGCATCCGAGTTGGGGCTCGACGACTCGGTGACATATGGGAACGGTGGACGGAGGAAGGGTCTGCCTGGGGCCCAGCAGGACCCAGGAAGTCTGCGAAAACAATGGACGCCTGTACAGAGGGCCGGGGGTGGGAGACAACGCGGGCGGCGGCAGCAAACGGCTGGGGGTCGGGGGCCGATCTTGCTGTGGATGCAGGCCTGGCGCGGGCAGGGGTAGGGGTAGGGGCGCGGGCTCCGAACCGCCGGCGCGCGTGTGGTCAGCCCCGCGGTCCTCCCGCAGCTGGGCGCGGGCTGCCAGGGCTCGGCCTCCGGCTCTTTCAGAGGCGGTTCTCGCCGACCATTGGCTGCTGCTGCTGTGGTGGGGCGGGGCTCCGCGGCCCGGAAAAAATGTAACTGCGTAAAAAAGTCCTCGCCTGGGTGACGGATGCTCAAAAGTTCAGAAGTTTTCCCAATGCTTCCTTAAGCGGCCGGCGCACGAGAGACTGAAAAAAAGGTGACGCGGGGCCCGGGAAGGCGGCCGGCGCGCTGCCCCCCGCCCCTGGTTATTTGGCCGCCTTCGTTGGCGGCTCAGGGCAGAGTCTCCTGGAAGGCGCAGGCAGTGTGGCGAGAAGGGCGCCTTCTTGTTTTTAAAGTTTTGACTCTGTTTTTGCCGTTCTCGCCTGGAAGTTGCTCCGCGGGTTCCTCCAAGGCCGTTTGCCGCGTCCTCGTCCGGTCCTCTCCCCTAGCACCGACCCCGAAGTGGCCGTAGACGCCCCAAGAACCCGAGAGAGCGCAGGGAGAGGCAGCGCGCGGCCGGCGGCTTCGGGAGGCGGCGGCGGCGGCCGAGCCAGACTCAGCGCGGCGGCCCGGCACCAGCTCTGTAGGGCCGGTACTCAGACTGGGCAGCCGGCGCGGCGTGGCCGGCCTAGGGAGGGTGGGGGGCGGCGGGAGGCGCGGGGCGGCGGCGGCGAGCGGGGGCCATGCAGGCGCGCTACTCCGTGTCCAGCCCCAACTCCCTGGGAGTGGTGCCCTACCTCGGCGGCGAACAGAGCTACTACCGCGCGGCGGCGGCGGCGGCCGGGGGCGGCTACACCGCCATGCCGGCCCCCATGAGCGTGTACTCGCACCCGGCGCACGCCGAGCAGTACCCAGGCGGCATGGCTCGCGCTTACGGGCCCTACACGCCGCAGCCGCAGCCCAAGGACATGGTGAAGCCTCCCTACAGCTACATCGCGCTCATCACCATGGCCATCCAGAATGCCCCGGACAAGAAGATCACTCTCAACGGCATCTACCAGTTCATCATGGACCGCTTCCCCTTCTATCGGGACAATAAACAAGGCTGGCAGAACAGCATCCGCCACAATCTCTCGCTGAATGAGTGCTTCGTCAAGGTGCCCCGCGACGACAAGAAACCGGGCAAGGGCAGCTACTGGACGCTGGACCCGGACTCGTACAACATGTTTGAGAACGGCAGCTTCCTGCGGCGGCGGCGGCGCTTCAAGAAGAAGGACGCGGTGAAGGACAAGGAGGAGAAGGACCGGCTGCACCTCAAGGAGCCGCCGCCGCAGCAGCCCGGCCGCCAGCCCCCGCCCGCGCCGCCGGAGCAGGCCGACGGCGCCGCGCCCGGACCGCAGCCACCGCCAGTGCGCATTCAGGACATCAAAACCGAGAACGGTACGTGCCCCTCGCCGCCCCAGCCCCTGTCCCCGGCCGCCGCCCTGGGCAGCGGCAGCGCCGCCGCGGTGCCCAAAATCGAAAGCCCCGACAGCAGTAGCAGCAGCCTGTCGAGTGGGAGCAGCCCCCCGGGCAGCCTGCCTTCCGCGCGGCCGCTGAGCCTGGACGGCGCAGAGCCCGCGCAGCCGCCGCCGCCCGCCCAGCCCGCGCCGCCGCCGCCGCCGCACCACAGCCAGGGCTTCAGCGTGGACAACATCATGACGTCGCTTCGGGGGTCGCCGCAGGGCGCGGCCGCGGAGCTCAGCTCAGGCCTCCTGGCCTCGGCGGCCGGGTCCTCGCGCTCGGGCATCGCACCCCAGCTGGCGCTCGGCGCCTACTCGCCTGGCCAGAGCTCTCTCTACAGCTCCCCCTGCAGCCAGAGCTCCAGTGCCGGCAGCTCGGGCGGGGGCAGCGGCGGAGGGGGCGGCGGCGGCGGCGGCGGCGGCGGCGCGGCGGGCGCCGGGACCTACCACTGCAACCTGCAGGCCATGAGCCTGTACGCGGCGGGAGAGCGCGGCGGCCACTTGCAGGGCGCACCGGGGGGCGCGGGCGGCTCCGCGGTGGACGACCCCCTGCCCGACTACTCTCTGCCCCCAGTCACTAGCAGCAGTTCCTCGTCCCTGAGTCACGGCGGCGGCGGCCAGGAGACCGGCCACCACCCTGCGGCCCACCAAGGCCGCCTCACGTCGTGGTACCTGAACCAGGCGGGCGGAGACCTGGGCCACTTGGCAAGCGCGGCGGCGGCGGCGGCGGCGGCGGGCTACCCCGGCCAGCAGCAGAACTTCCACTCTGTGCGGGAGATGTTCGAGTCACAAAGGATCGGCTTGAACAACTCTCCGGTGAATGGAAATAGTAGTTGTCAGATGGCCTTCCCTTCCAGCCAGTCTCTGTACCGCACGTCCGGGGCTTTCGTCTACGACTGTAGCAAGTTTTGACACCCCCGCCCCCCCTCCAGAGTCGGACTGAATGGAACCCTAAAGCAGGAACAGCCAAAGAGCCATCAATGCAAAATCGAAACCATAAAAAAAAAGAAGAGAAAAAGAAATCCAATTAAAAAACAAACAAAACCTTGAAAAAGATTCACCAAACCAGCGAACAGAATCCCTCCAAAAATTCAACTCACCAGCACAAAGAAAACTATTTTCTTAAAAGATTCAGAGCCACCTCCACTTTGCCTTATCTAAATAAAAAAAACCGGTTAACTATTTTGTACAGAGACAGCAAATTCATGGTTTATTAAAGGACAGTGTTACTCCAGATAACACGTAAGTTTCTTCTTGCTTTTCAGAGATCACGCTATCCTCCTTTCTCTCTTATTCCCCTGCCTTTCTCTTTCCTCCACCTCTCACCTGTAAGATATTTTATCCTATGTTGAAAGGAGGGGAAAGTCCCCGTATAGGAAAAATCGCTTTCTTTTTATTCATGGACTTGTTTTAAAATGTAAATTGCAATATAGTAATTTATTTTTAATTTGTAGTTGGATGTCGTGGACCAAACGCCAGAAAGTATTTCCAAAACCTGACGTTAAATTGCCTGAAACTTTAAATTGTGCTTTTTTTCATTATAAAAAGGGAAACTGTATTAATCTTATTCTATAATCTTTTTTTCCTTTTGTTGGACATATTCATTGTTTGTTTATTAATAAATTACCATTCAGTTTGAATGAGATCTATATGTCTGGATACTTTAATACAGCCTTAATTATTATAAGAAAAAGGATTTCAGATTAAAATAGTAGAAATGACCTATTCTCCTAAGTAGCTGAAAAATGGAGAAACCCTCTGACTATTCCTTGTCAAATTTCACATGAAAGTCTCTTTTTGTTTAGATTTTTTTTTCCTGCAGCATTTTCTGCAAAATGTACTGTATAGTCAGCTTGCTTTGTGGCTAGTCAAAAGATATTTTCCTAAACAGATCTGAGTTGGCATATACACAAATGTATTTTTTTTCAGTAAGGACAGAACATGATCTGGAAATTCTAAGCCCATGAATCAGCAGCGGTGTTACCACAGTGATACCTATGTGTAGAGATATGTGAATGTGCCTCCAGATATACACTGATGAATATTTGGCTTGTGTAGCACATTAAAAAAAAAATGTGATGTCTGTTATACATGTGAGCCAAATCCTGGATAAATATTTCACCTATTAATTTCACTACTTTGTAAGAGGAAAAAATAAACCAGTTTTTAAATATATGTATATAACTCATCCACATTTACAATCCTTCATGTGTTACGTAGAAGGGTTGATTTTTAAAACTATGTATGTATACATACATACACTGTGGGTTGGAAAGGGATATTTAATCTTTGGGAAACTTTTAGAGGATATGTTTGTAGAACAATTATTTTTTGAAAAAGATTTAAAGCAATAGGAAGGACAGAAGAGCAGAACATTTTAGTCTAGGGTGGTTTCTTTTCAATCCATTTTCTCTTGTTAATTTACAGTTAAACCTAGGGGGCAACCCAGAATGGCCCTCCCCCTCTGTAAATAACCCAGGAAATGTAATAAATTCATTATCTTAGGGTGATCTGCCCTGTCAATCAGACTTTGGAGAGATGGCGATTTGATTACAGACATTCAGGGCTTTTCAGTTTGTTTTCAAGATAATACAGTTTCCTGCTATCTGCCGCTCCTATCTAGAGGCAACACTTAGCAGTAATTGCTATTGCTTGTTGTCAAAATTCGATCATTGTTAAAGGATTGCTGCAAATAAATACACTCTAATTTCAGTCAAAACCTGCTTTACGTGGCCTCTGATTTGCCGGGTCTCCTCGCTCAGAGTCGTAACCTAATAGCTAGGGAAGAGCGCAGCGGCCCAGGGCGCGGATGTCTCTCCGGGTCAGGCCGGCTGGTACTCGCGCGACTGCTGCGTTTAAACCTCCGCTTGGCTGTCTCAGCCTGTGGCCCTGGAGCTGCGTCGTGTTACCCCCCTTGGGGCGGGCGGTGAAGGTATAGAATCCATTGCCAGACCTCATAGAGTTTGTGTGTTGATCCACTTTTGGGAGCCGACCATGGAGCCAGAATTTGCGGACAAAGGTCCGGGGACTGGAGCTGGGTTGTCTAGGCCCAGATGGGAAGCGGCAGCAGGTGAACAACGGGAAGGCCCTGTCCGCTCGGACGGGTGACCCATCCCAAGGCCAGGCAGCTCCAGCAGCCAGAGACCGTAGGTACCTTTCTCAACTTGCCTAATGCAACATTTTGGAATGGGGACTTGGCGAGGGTAGACCTGTGGCCGACCCAGGACTTTCCTGCTGGGGCGTCTCTCCGCGGCCCGGCCCTGCCGGGTCGCTCCTGGCCGGACGCCGGCCTCCGGGACGCGGCTCCCGGACAGGAACGCTCTGCAGCTAATTAGCTATAATTACCCGCCGCGGCCTGGGCCCGGCTTCTGTTTGTGTTTGGAGCTCTTTCCTCTACCCCCCCCCACACACACACACACTCCACACCTCCTCCCTCCCTCGCCCCACCGCTTCCCGTCCCCGGATTCTTGCTCTCCTCTCTGCTGCCTCTCCCCGAAATCAGTTGTTTGGGGAGAAAAGAGTCCGTGGAGACCTCTTGTTAGGTGTGATAGATTAATCACAGGTTGGATCGTGGGTGCGGGGGAAGACCAGGCTGAGCAGAAAATGGCAAAGAGCAGGGCTGTGTGTGGAGGGAGGACAAGGGTCGCGAAGCCAGGGGGAGCACTTTCGGGTCGTCGCCGCCTGGGCCGGCGGAGCTGCGGGAAAGCAGCTTGTCCCGCTCCTCATCCCTCACCTCCGCCTCGCGCCACCTAGCCCTAGGTGCTCCCTTTTTATACACTTCGGTCGCCGCCTTTGTTTTGAAGACACACGTGTGTTTAGGTGCTCAGTCGGGGTGGAAAGGTCACAGGCACTCTATTGCTCTAGGGTGACAACACGACCCGCGCCAGCCCGAAGGCGAGGCGGCTGCACGATTTGCAGGACAACTCCCAGCCCGACCCGCCTGGGCCTGGTCGCGCGGACCTGCCTGGGACGCCGCGCGGGCCCCAGGCGGCCTCCCTGGCTGGGTTGCGTCCTCGCGCGGCGTGTGGGGTCAGTTTACAGAGGCCACAAATCACTTGGTGGTGGTCGGCAGCGCGGGGATTCGCTTGGCCTAAGGGACGCGAGAAGTATGCAAAGCGGACAGCCCGTTCTGCGTGTTTGGGGTCCACATGCTCATACCCCTCTGTCTCTCCTTGGGCCTGGGCTTTAAGGCCAGAGCCCGTCGCGGCCGCGGTCAGCCCTGGGCCTACCCCAGCCTGGCTCTTCAGAGCTTGACCGCTCGGCTTGGAGGGGTGGGCTGCGGGACAGTGAGGCAGGCGAGGTGGCCCTGAGGCGCGCCGGGGCAGCCTCTGCCTTCGAGCTCCGAGGAAGGCATGTGGCCTGCACGGGAGCGGCCTTGAGGGAGTGAGCATGGCGGGGGAGAAAGAGCCCACTCGCTCCAGGCTGGGGACCCCGCTGACCACGCCAAAATGCGGAATGGGCAGCGGCAACCCTAGATCTTCCTTCCTTGGTGCCCTCCTTACTGAGGCTGGAGAAGGTATCCGGCATGAGTGTGGGGTTTGGGCTTCTGTGGCTGGAGAAGAGCTCCTCTACTACTCCTGGGAGTGTTTACACACTTGCCCAGGGACAACTTCATAGCAGTCATCCTTGCCCCTTCTATTGCAAGGTTTGAAAATTAGGCATGGAAGACATGTGTCTAGGAAGGTGTTTGTGTTATCTACAGGAGCTATGTTTGAGTGGAAGGTCAGAAGTTCTGTTCATTATTCTGATTTTTTAAACCATATAGGTAATGTTTTCTATTCTCAACACATGTGCTTTTGGACTCTCATCCAATTTAAGAAAAAACAACTACTGCTGACCTTACTGAATCTGGGAGAACTACTTATTCCTTAGCGGTTTGCACATTTGATTTGCACTTTTCCAGCAATAAGGATATTTTTTTCTGTAAAATATTCTAAGAGAAACTTCTTGCTATTTTAACTAACAGTACATTCTGAAATTAGCCTTGGACAGAAGGCAGGATCTAGTGGTCAGGACTTGGCGAATTTTGAAGTGAGTCTCTGTAGAAAGCTTTGGGATAGTAAGTATTTTGTCCTTTATGTAGCAGTGGGTGCATTTATTTGCTTAGCAATTTATACAGTGAGCAAGTAAATGCCAGCATGTTACATGCCATATAAAAGCTTGCATTTTGGCATATTGCATGTGTGGTAGGAACACGTGCTGTTTTCCAGGGCTATGTAGTTAGCAGAACTTTTTTCATCAGACTGCATGCAAACAAGCATGCATTTTACAATTTATCATTCTACACAGTTTGTGTCATTAATAATCGATGTTTGCAGAGAAATAGGTTCAATTGTGTTGGTGGTCTGTAAGCTCTTGGCTATTTCCTATGGGGGTCAGAAATAAGGGTCAGGAAACAAGAGTGCCTTATAGCCCTATCAGGCTCCCCTGAACTTTGAGAAGTAACGAAGAGACATAGGACCTTTTCAGTCCCATCCAGTTCTCTAGGGAGCAGGTCTCAGTTTTAAGATGGAGGGCCTTTAGTTTTGTTCTTCATGGTGCAAAATTCCAGAGAGGCCTTGAACCTTCTGCAGGTCCAAGCTGCTGGTCAGGCTGGCCAGGAGGGACAGGAGGCATCTGTGGAGCCAGGTCCCAGACACCCATATCCATGTTCTCTCCGGCTGGTAGGTGGTCCTGGAAATAAGGTGGGAGCAACTGTTTCTTTCTACTCTCACTCCGTATCTTACAACTCCTGGAGAGAGGCCCCCTTTGCTTCTGAGCCCAATTCTCACTACTGGATCCTGCCTGCTATCCCAGGACCTTCTCTTTAGACTGCTCTCAACTCATTTCAGAGCGGGTTCATGAAACCATTAGCCCTTCCCATCAGGTCATAAACAAATGTCACGTAAAGAGCAAGATTGATAGTGGCCATGTAATAAAACTGGCCAGGCAGGTTAGATTCTGTGTGGACAGTCATCCTTTAGCTAAGCTGGGAGCTTTGGAGGGAGGCATGGAGAAAAGGGACCAAGAGTTTATGTCCTAGTCCTCACCCCACCAAGTTGTGGGGTGTGGGGAGTAGAGAGGGGAGAAGCCTTAAGCTCAGGAGAGCTCCCCAAAAGCAAGACCTAAGTTGTTCAGACAGTGGTCACAATGGCATTAAAAAAACAAATAAATGAAAAACCTGCTGAGATTTGCTATGGGGCCCTAAATGTCAGTTTCAGACACGCTACTTTTCTGAAAGCTCCTATTTCAATTTATAAGGAGGCTAAGAAGGTCTTTGAAATGAGTTTTTATTAATGGCATTTTCACTCGCACTTAAACAGAAAGTCTTCCTTTACTATTTGGGTTCTATATTCATTGCTGGACTTTTGTGACCTGATACCTCCCTTATTCTGTCTCTCCTTTTTTTAGTGTGATTCCAGTGTAATCATTAAGTTCTGTGTGTACCTCTATCCCTCTGTCTCTCTGACACTTTCTTCCCGCCCTTCCTCCCAGGCCCTTTTAAAAGGTCTTGGGGCCCCAGAGTTTCTCCCGGATGTCTCTCAGCTTGAGCTACCTACCCAGTGGCAAGTATGTTCAGGCTTTGAGCCCTCTGGGTTATGGGCCACATGGGGTCCTGACCCAGAGCATACACTCAGGCCTCGGACAGAGCTGGGGCCACATGTGAGCAGAACTGGCAGGTTCCAGCTCTGAGTCCAGTTGGAAAAGGAGCAATACTTAATTAAATGAATTCCAGCTCCAAAATCCATTCAGAAGAATGAAAGCCCCTTCTCGGCGACGTTCTCAACACGATTAGGAGTGGAAAATTGAGCAAAATGTACCATGTCCGCCTTATTGGAAACCAAAATATGGTGCAGAGAACATAAGGCCTGACTTAAGACCTTTGTTGTGCTCCTTTCC
The DNA here is from genome assembly GCA_004023965.1 of Spilogale gracilis. Lineage (NCBI taxonomy): Eukaryota > Metazoa > Chordata > Mammalia > Carnivora > Mephitidae > Spilogale > Spilogale gracilis. Next base: position 77,047 of record PITA01003220.1, read on the forward strand.
TATCTTACCGTGGCTCCAAAGAAACCCTCTGTTTTATATTATTTTTTTATTGTTTACTTGATTTTTTTCTCTCACTGATTTTAAATTTGCTGCATATTGAGCGTATTATAGGAGAAGCAGTAGGATCTGGAATTTCCTTGCATATAGGCCTGAATCTGTCTTCAAGACAGGAGGAAGGGTGGAGTTCCCATAGAGAGACAGCCTGAGAGGAGACACTGGTCTGAGTGGTCCTCGGAGAGGGTCTGATATTGCTTCCTGCTCACATTCTACCCATCTGGAGTCTGGAAGGTGACTCTGAAAACCTAAGGGGTGCTTCCATAGGCCTCTTTGCTCTTCCAGATGGCACCTGCCTCTGTTCTCCCAAAGACCATCTTCTCTTTTCACTGGTTCACTGGTCTGCCCTTGGGTTCCTCCAAGCTCACTTGTCAGCACTGCTGGCCATTTGTACTAAACTGCCCATCTTTTCCCTTAGCTGTCCCTATTCCCACGAAGGAGACAGGGTGGGCTGCTCATATGCCCCCTAAGTCAACACAGCTTGGTGCTACTTGGGTGGGCATGGAAGTGCAGTTTGTGAGCCTATGGGGTAAGCAGTGGCCTGGCAGCCAGGGCCAGGTGGTGGAGCCTCTCCATTGACCTGGGCGGTGGGACCCCAGGCAGGGCCTAGGGACAGGGCTTGGAGGGATCTCAGAACTCAAGGTTGGGGAATGAAGAAGTCTGAGGTAGGGCTTTGAGGCTGATTTAGATTGAGGGATGAAAGAAAGACACAGACACACACACAGAAGGAAGGAGAGGGGAGAGGGAGAGAATAAGAAAGGGAAGACAGGCACCCTCCCTCCCCCATTACGTACCCTAGGGAAAAAGCAGGAAAACCAACACATTTAGCACCATTAACTCTTAAGGCCTCTGAATTTCCTTCCATATGAAAGCAGGTCATTGGTCCTGGAGGCTATACAGGCTTCTTGTTAATGGTACAGATGTGCAAACAGGTCAGATTTGAGGAGCAAGTGTTGAGGTGGCAATGGGATTCTTGCAAACCTGCCATTGGAGGAAAAACGAAAACTGTCCTCTGAGCTGAGTAAAATCTGCATCCAGGAAGGTGCTCAGGGCCATCCCTGCCCTCGGAGCCTGGTGCACCAGGACCCAGTTGAGGGGCGCATGGTCCCCCAAGTCAGGTTCGTTCCATAGCGCCAGGGTTCGCGCTTGGTCAGGGCGGATCACGGGGCCTTTCTGCAGCACAGGCACCCCAGACAACAGAGGGATGTTCCAAAGAGGATGTTCCTTGCTGTTCCAAAGAGGATTTCTAGTATCACTCACAGAAGAGTCACACGGACAGTAGACGACGGGGCTTGGCAGCTGGCAGCTCGGGGGAGGGGGAAAACAGTGTGGGGGTGCTACGTGGGTTTGAAGGGTGCGGAGCCTCTGCCGGAAGCAGGAGAGTCCAGAGTGGGGGTTGGGGGGGCATGGAAGCCCAGTCGTTTCCAGAGCCAAGGGCTGCCTAGGTTCTAGAAATTCCCAGAGAGAACTCGAAGGCTGATGTCCTAGGTCACTTGTCCGGGCTTCCTGCGCGCCCACTCCCACTCTGATTCCACGGAATATCCCGGAAGTGCAGGGCTGTTTATAGTGCATTTGCCCACTGAAAAATAATGTGCCATTGCTCTGCATTTGCGGGCCACCTCCCGGGCTGGCCTACCTACTGGCTTAGTCCCCAGGAAAGGGTCGGTGGAGCCAGGGGCCCTGGGGTGCCGCCAGGATTAGGCTTCCCTCCCTCCTGGGGCGCTGCGGTGTGTGTGTGGGGGGGGGGAGAGTGGCACAACAGGAAAGCCTGGCCAGAAGGCCCTTCCCAGGCGGCTTCCTCGCCATAAAAAGCCAGACTCCAGCCGAGGTCCTGACCCCTTCCAAATATACATTCCCTTGCCCGCGGCCCGACACTCAGGCCCAGGCCTCGGGCTGCGCGGCTTTCTCAGAGGCTGGTCCGCGCCGAGCGCCTTGCCTCACAGTGGCGGGGGTCAGTGAAGCCCCAATTTCGGTTGCCTCCCCCAGTTTACCAACCCGCGTGCTCTCGTGCTCTCTTCCGAGCGCCCGTCTCCGCGTGCACACTGGCGCATTAGCGAAGCCAAGGCTGCGGCTTGGAGGGTGTTCTTAAGGACAATTGTCCATCACCTCCGCTCCCACCCGTGCTCGCGGGTTGGGGAGCGCGACGCCGCGGATCTCTGTACACGTGCGCGGGGCAGCCTGCCTGGGTCTGGGTGGAGGAAGCGCGGCTCGCGCATGCGCACCGCGCGGGGGCCCGTTAGGTCCCGCGGTCAGCCACCCTAGCAACCCACCCTCCCAGTGTCCCCGCTGAAGTATGGAGGTCGGGAGCTAGAGCCTCGCTCGGGGTTGCAGAGCTACTGAGCCGGGTACGCGGGCCAGCCTAGGCCTCAGCAACTGCCGTCGGGGCCCTTCAGTACCTTGCATACTAGGTGCACTCACAGACGGGCACATGGCCCCGAATTCAGAGATCAAAAGGGGCAGCTGAGATGGGGCGTCCGCTGTGTGTGATCCCTGACCCCGGAGGAAGGGCGGGAGCTGGGGAGTAGGCGGTGGGGCCGGGGTCAGGCTGCGGTCGTCGGCCTCTCAGCAGAGAGACACTCTGACCGAGGAAACCGGTGAGGGTGGGGTGGGATCGTGCCGTCGTATTTGTAACGGAGGCCTTGGAAAGGCCTCTGGGGACAGAGCTCACTCCTGGCGGGCCAGGCGGGGGCAAGGGTGAGCCCCAGGGGGCCGACGGGAAGCACCGTAGGTCGGACCTGGCAGCCTCACAGGCCGGGGAAAGCGACGTGACTAGAGACCGAGTGACGAGTAATAACCCTGATGGCACAGCCCCTGAAAATGTGCTCGACGCTCCTGGGGTGTTCGCGGCGCTGAGAGCGAGGCTGGGAGGTCGCTGGTAGCCTTGGCCCGAGGCCTGCTTAAGACAAGGGGACAGCAGCGCCCCCTGTGTCTCCCCGAAGAAATCAGGTCCAGACCCCGTGAGCTCCAAAAAGAAGCAGTGGATGGTGGGAAAGCCCCGACTGCAGAGCATGGGCCAGCACCCGGAGCAGCTTTGTGTCGCAGTTGTTGTCGCTCCCGTTTGTGAAGCTTCGCGGCACCACCAATTACTAAAGCCCAAGATTTTTGGAGAGGCGTAGGTGGCATGTTGGGATGTGTTGATCTGTTTGTAGGATGCCTGTGCGCGCACACAAGATCTTTTTGTAAAACCCGGGTGGGAGTTCTCTGCACCTCTTTCCCGCATACCATCGATCGCTCAAGGCTGCAGCACAGGTTGTGAAAAATAGATGACGTGTGAGCTTGGATTTGTGGGAATCCATGTTAAAACTGAGTGAAATAAGCCAAGTAGAGAAAGTCAAGTATCACATGGTTTCACTTACTTGTGGTGCATAAGGGGTAATGTAGAGGACAGTAGAAGAAGGAAAGCAAATGGGAAGTAGGGTAATTCAGGGAGGGAAACGAAACATGAGAGACTTTGGACACAGAAACAAACTGAGGGACTTGGAGGGAGGGGATGGGGGGATGGGAGAGCCTGGTGCTGGGTATGAGGGCGCCTATTGCATGGAGCACTGGGTGTGGGGCATGGGCAATGAATCTTGGAACACTGAAAAAATAAAATAAATTTAAAGTTAAAAAAAATAAAAGTCTATTCCACATAAGTCAAACAAAACAAAACAAAACAAAAAACCAACAAAAAAAACCTGGGAGTATCCCGTTGGAATTCCCAAATACAAACAAGGTGCCTGGGACACTTTTTTGGTTTAGAAAGTTACTTGTAAACTGCGTTTAAGGTTATTTGAAATGAAAATTTAAAGTGTTGCTTCCAGCTGGGAGCTTTAAGAACACAAAGAAAGTTTCATTTGCCAGCAGTTGACCAACCAGCAAGCAGGGGTTCTATGGAATCTTGATGGTTGGTGCTGGTAAGGCGATTAAAGACCAAGAGGAGCCTGATGCATTTTTGCATTGGTTTACAGCCACGCCGTGGTAGACCTGAAATTGAGTTTCCTGGGGAGCCATCTTGAGGGGAACTTTATCTTCCCTAGCATTTCAGCACTTCCCTTAAAGGTCCCACAGCCGGCACTGCAGGCCTTCATCCCTAAGCAGCTGGTGGGTGTGTCAGGTTTATTTTGCGGCCCTAGCTGCCTCCTAACTCCTTAAAGACAAAGGGCAGCCGACTCAGCCCACAAGAGGGTCTGGCAGGCTGATAGGATGGAGAGGGAAGGAGGTCCTGGGTGGCAAGTTATCCACGCACCTTGCTGTCATCTGGGGCACAAATGTGGTGTTTGACTGCTTTGGTATTATGTTTGAGTGTACTGAAAGTTTGACTTTCTTAGTTTTCAGTAAAAGAAAAAAATCAAGGTGGAATATATTTTATCGTAATTAAACTGAATAGCCAAAGCTGGCAGAGCAGGAAACGGGGGAGAAAAATACGTTCAGTGAAACTGAGTTGAGATTTAAGATGGAAGACACTTTTTAATAATTGCCTTGAAGGATGTCCAAGTAAAATTCAGAGCACAGAAAGAGCAGAGATATTCAAGCAAATCTCTTCTCGTTCACCTTTTAAACAGTGGGAGACAGGAAGCCAAATGAGCCAACCCCTTCCCCCCAGTTGAAGAATCAGGAATAGAACGAAAATTGCAACCAAAAATACTTTGGTGGCCTTCAAAAGCTGATGCTCCAGGTCATTTTGAGAAGAATAATTTAAAATTATAACTCTACATCAGTCCCATTAAATTACTGCCTAGAATCTCTCATGATCCTTATTAAGGAGCTTATTACAGTTTGGGGCTAATAAGCCTCAAAACAGTGAAATATATAGGGCCACTGCAAGCCTGAAGGACCCTTGAATGGCCTCTATGCCTGAGTGTGGGATGAAGTGAAGGTTCAGGGGGCCAGAGGAGAAGGGGGGGTTGCCTGTCCATCAGGGTCAAGGCTAAGGGGAATGTGTGTTAATGTGTTTATTTGTGAGATTTGTGAGAGTATGTGTGTGGCTGTGTGTTGGTGATAGTAGGTTTGTGAATTGTGTTTTCAAGTGTTTGTGAGTGAATGTGTGTTTGTGAGACTGTTGTGTGTGATGGTGTGTGAGCTGGCATGTTGTAGGTGTGTATCTGTATTTGTGTGCATGTGCGTGTTTAGATGTGTATATTTGGATGTGTGGCAATGTGTGTGACTATGTACTTGTGAGTGCATGTGTGCCCACCAGCCCTCTCAGTCCTGGAGCCCAGCCTTCCACAGCCATCTGTTTCCAATTAGCAGCATCCCGATTGGGAGAAGTCCTGTCCTGGGGCAGCTTCTGAGAACCGGGTGGGCCAGCTCAAGCCTCCCCAGTTCTGCTCCATCGATGCCGCGGAGGCTGCCCCTGGCCAGCATACTCTTGTAGCAACTCAGGCAGCCACACAAAGAGCCCTCTTTCCTGCCGCCAGCCGTTGGAGCCTCGGTCCTCCCCCAGATCATAAACCTGCCGGTGAAGACATTCAGAAATAGTTCACCCGCATTCATGAGAGCATGTGCAAAGGCTGGAATTCCATTCGCTATAAAGTTTTATTTTATTTTCCTTGGAGGGGGTGGGAGGGGGAAAAGAAGAGTCCTGACCTAATTTATTCTAGGGCAAAATATTGTATTTCATGCAAAAGTATACACCTGTACACAAATCTTTGCTTGCTGCTTATGGGTTCCATACATTTGTGTGTCTACCTGCCTTAGCCTGCCTTAATACACTTAGTACAGCCATGAGTCTATGGCTGAGGCGCACATACCTTCGGTGAAAGCCAGGCCACCTAAATGATGCACTCAGTGAAAACGGATCCAGTGATTTGAGGCCCAGGTTAAACCTTTTTATTATAATTTTTAATTAACACTGATGTAATTCAGCTGTACAATGTCTGACATATATTAAGCACTTCATATAAATTGGCTTAATGATTAAATCAAAATTAGACTTAAAAAAGTGATCTAGTACTGAGAAGTGGTTGCAAATAAGTACTGTGTGAAAGATTCTAGACCACAAGGAAAGGCATGGGCTCAGAGACCTCTGGGTAACTCAGAGGCTTTGGCATGGAATGTTCCAACAATATTTACTTACCTTCAAGTTTCTTCTTCTGGCCCCCCTCTATTTCTCAAGACTTCTTTTGAGATGGTGGGAGCCCCGTGGGTTCTAATTATAGCCAGCAGAGACTGGAGTGGGTGTGAATGCCTCCTTTCTTCAGGAACTGGGTTTCCAGATCAGCTGGATAGAGTGGCTTATTGTCACCAGAAGGGGGAAAGAAATGTCCCAGGCAGAGACTTAGGAGAATGCTCAGGCAAAAGCCAGGCTCCGGCCCAGCAGGGGTCTACCCGCAGGGGCTCTCTCAAAAAAGGAGGGAGGCCTAAAGGAAGGTATTTCACTGGGAGGCAAGAATTTGGGTGTTTTTATTTGGGGGCTCTTATAGCTGCTTTTATACTCCAGGAAAAACACGGACATCGACTCTGCTCATAGAAAGGCCATTTTTAATAAGAAAAGAGAAAAACAATTTGAAAGCTCCACAATTTCAGGTGTCTGATGACATAATTTCAAGTACAGTGAACATGTGATTAAAACATCTTGTTGATTTCAAGAGGCCTCGACAAAAGAAATTGGGCCGAACCCCAGAGTGCCAGTCCCGGCTGCTACAAACCTCTGCGGCCCCAGATCCTAACGCCGGGGACAAGGCGCAGTGGCAGCGAGGGTCAACAGGGAACCCGCCGGATTCTCGCGCCCCTCTCGAGTTCACACCTGTGGCCCTGCACCAGCTAATTCCAAGCGGGGACCACAGGCTGGCAGGGGCGGCACGGGCGTCCGCGGCCGCGCTCAGGCGTTGGGGTTGTTCCTCATGAGCTCCACGTCGGCGTCCACCATCTCCCTTACCAGCTCCTGGGACCCAAGACACAGAGGATGGGCGGGGAGGGAGGAGTTTCTGCCACTCTCTCCGGGTGACACCCCCACCCGCTGTGGCGTGCGCAGAGAGGTCTCCGCCACCCTCCCTCCAACGTACCCACCTCCACCCACCCCCTCCTCGCCCTCTAGACCTGGGGCACCTCGGGCGCCAAGCGGGGCCCAAGAGCTGCTCCTCCGGGCGCCTAGCTGCGGTGCCCCGCCGGCCACCCCTCCCGCTGGGCTCAGCCCAGATCAGCCCCGCAGCGAGCGGGCTAGCGCAGTCCACCCGTAAAGAAAGGCACTTACATCAAAAGCGACCCGAGGTTTCCAGCTCAGCTTCTGTTTCGCTTTGGTGCAGTCTCCTTGCAGAAAATCCTGCGGGGGTTGGGAAAGATAAAGCTGACCTGGGTCGGGGGCGGCGAGGGCCCGAGTCGCAGGGACACCCCTCTCCCCCCCCCCCCCCCCGCTTCTGTCGGCGGGAGAACTCTAGAGGCACAAAGCTCCCTGTTTCCCTCCTTTTGGTCCCCGCCGGGCACGCTCAGTGCAGCTCCTGGAGCCGTAAATCTTGCGAAGGTCGCGTCTAAAAATGAGCTGCACAAGGCAGTGAGGACCAGGACAGCGGTGCCGTCCCCAGCTTACCCTGCCACCTCCTCCTGTCCACCCCTCTCCTCCACCGTGTCCCATAGACGCTTAATGACTTTTTTTTTTTTTAACATTAAGTTGTCAGGGACGCTACTGTGAGAACTGTTTCGAATTACTGCACTTCTCAGGCAAGAAGAGGAGTAAAAGAGCAGACGCCCCCTGGCCGCCCCCGCGCTCCGCACCGCCGCCGCGTTGCTCTCCCGCCGCAGGGCGGGCGGCGGGGTGCCCGAAGCCCGCGCGCTCGGAGTGTCCCCGGAGGCTCCGCTACGCTGGGGTGCCCCGCCCGCAGCGGGCAGTCGCGCGGGGCTGGCGGGCCCGGTCCTTCGCGGCCGGGAGCTGGGTGCCCCCTAACGGAGCCCTGGCTAACTCTGGGCCCGCAGAGCAGTTCTTTCCGGGCGGTGGCCTCGAGCTTTCCTGACCCGAGGTTAAGACCCGCGGCTCACACTGCCATCCAGCACACGTACAGGCGCATAAAACGAAACTTAAGTTTCACGAAGCGATCCTCGCCCTTACTGTCCAGGCGAACCGCACACCGTATTCTATTCTGTTCTATCCCATTCCTTAGAAAGTAATGACCTCGACCCACTTGCTTCACCTCAGGATCCGCTAATCCGTTGCAAGCAGCAGTTTGAAAATACAGCTCCAAAGAGCAAGCACCCTCAGCTTCTTCAGCTCGGTAGCACTCAGTCCTCTGCCCAGTGTTCCCTAACCGCTCTGATGGAAGATCGAGTTAATTTTTAAACGAACCTCCAGCTCCTGTTCAGGAAGTTCAAGCTGTCATTTGCTTGATCCTTGAGTTTCTCATGCCATTTGACAGAGCCTTTGTCAAAATATAAATATATATATATATACATATATATATATCCCATTTTACAGGACATTTGTCAAAAATAAATATAAATAAAAATTTATATACATATATAAAAGACGTCAATGGCTCCGGTACAGTCGCCCTGCTCAGCTTTACCGGTGCAGGCATGGAACCCCTTCAGGAGAGTTTCCATCAATTTCAGAGATTTCCTTAAGAAGGAAACTGTGTAAAAGAAAAACTACAGGAGAATATTAGTCCTGCACCTCAGCTTTCACTCACCTATTATTACAGATCGCTGAAGACTGATTTAGAAGAAAATTGAGATGAGAATTTCAAGATGATTTGAAAAAAAATTTCAAGATGATTTGAGAAAAGGAGGGAGAGAGGGAGGAAGGAAGGAAAGAAAGAAGAAAGGAAGGAAGAAAAAGGGAAAGACATACTTTGAAACATTTTTAGAGGGGGGTGTGAGATAAACATTTAGCTTTTCCCTGTACAAATGTATTCATCAAATAGTACACAAGATGGGTCCTTAAAACGGAAGAATGTGAAGGCAGTATGACAGCTGAACTTTAAACATGATAAGTACCCCACTGAGAAGCTATTCTAGTTACACACAATATTAAAGAACAAGCTAAAAGCAGTTGCATCAAGTGAAAAGAACAGATAATGAAGTGAGAACTGAAAGCCTGCCCCAGTGATTTTCTTCAGATTCCTTGGAAGGTAGCAGGCATAGGGAACTCATGCTGGGAAAGGCCACCAGGGGTTAGGCAGGACTCAGGGTGCTCACCTTCACTGCTAAGACTTCCATATCAAAGGATTTCTGGGTACTACTTCTGAATGAACGTCCAGTAGTCCTGCCTTATCCTCAGTGTCACTTCCCAAGGTTTCAGTTACCCGTGTGAACACTCAGCCCTGAGCAGGCAACCGGTCAGAAGGTCAGCAGCAGCCTAACCCTATGCCTACCTCACGCACCTCCCTCCCTCTCGTCACTACCGATTTTGTCATCTCCCACATCATCACAAGAAAAAGGGTAAGTACAGCACAGTAAGGTATTTTGAGTGATGCCAGTTCACATAACTTTCATTACAGCATGTTGTTATAATTGTTCTGTTTCATTATTATTGTTATTAATCTGTTATGTGCCCAATTTATGAATTAAACTTTATCACAGGTATGTAGCATAGGAAGAATCATAGAATATATAGGGTTGGGTGCTATCGTAGTTTCAGGCATCCACTGGAGGTGGGGCTTGGAACGGACCCCCCTCAAACTGAGCGGGGCTCTTGCGCTGTATGCTTGGGGTCATTCTCTAGCAGAGTACAAGTCAGTGGCCCTCATTCTCCACCATCCATCATTACTTTTTAGGTTTGAATAAATCAAACTCCCAAAAACTTTGCATTTCACAATACACCAAAGTACTAATTTCCTCTCCAGGGTGTTAATAATAGTAAAGTAAGTTATTTCTGCTCCTCTGAACAGTCCATATACAGATTCTTCAGGAAAAGTAGGATACAAAAATTAATAACTAGCAACTCAACATTGCCTGGAGCTGGAAATAGAAGTGGAAAAACAAATTAATTTACTTTGCTTTCCTTTCCCTAAATAAACTTGTGTATACTTCCACAATACTTCTCTATTTAACTATAAGAGTCACACAAAGATATTCATTCTTTTTCCCTGGAGAGCTGTGAAATGTGGCGTCATGAAGCAACACAGCCCTCCCTCAATTCTATAGCAGTTGCATAGCTCGAAGAAACATAGTTATTGCTTAATCACACAACACTTGCTGTAAATCAACCAGCATTGCATAGGATGCAATTCATGGCTCTGAACTTAGAGTTAGCAAAACCCTAACACCCAGTTTGGCTTCAAGTGATCTCAGTAGGCTTAGGAAAGGGAGCTTTGTATTGTAATTATGTTTCCTGTATTTTTCTACAAGTAGTTCATAATATAAAAACAACTAGGGGAACTACAATTAAGGAAAAAGAAAAATGGTTTTCAAAAGCTTTGAAACAGACATGGCTACCATACACTGTAAAAGTATTTCATTGAAACCAGAGACGCACCCAGTTAAACTTCCCAATTTAGTTTTGAGCCCAACTCCTGCATTCCAGTCTAGCAGCTTACTTTAACCTTCTGCCAAGGCTCTGTCTCCCTGAAATTTAATTAGACCAAGAGACCTTATGAAGGAAAAGGATGAGGTTCCATCAAAACAAAGCAGCAGCTCTCCATGCCAGCTAACATCTAGACTAGTCTGTGTGCCTGTGCCCCAATCAACTTTGGGGGAAAGATTAGGGACATCCCCGCTTATTTTACACTTCACTTCCCCTGAAGGGACTTTCTTACTTCTTCCTGAAAGAGATGGTAAATGGTTCAGGCTGCAGGGTTTGGGGATACAGGGCAGAGGGACTTCCAGGGTGGTGTGGGGAAAGCGTGGCATGGGAGTACACAGGACTCTGGAATGACAGCACGGATATGAGAACACTTCTTTAAGTAAAGCTTCTGCCAGAGTGAAGAGAAATGGGACTGGGGAAGCTGGATTCTTACAAGGACATCAGGAATTAACTGCTAGGCTCACAGGACAGTGTGGAGCAATGGGGGGTACAGATAAGGTCACAATATAGTTTCCTTTTACATTTCACAAATCCTCTCCACGAGGGCGTGATCAGCTCCCGAGGATGAGAGAGAAGAATGCTTCATCTATTTTGTTCTTTTCTTCTTTTTTTGACAGTTCAGTTCCTTCTTTATTTATAGGCTTAAAGTCATAGTATGACAACAGGGGCAAGAACTGATTAAAGAGAAGATTTTATGTAAAGTTTCCAAAATGGACTTTGTGCACTGGGTGGTCTGGAACTTTTCTTTAAAAAAAAAAAAAGAGAGACAATAAAGCTCTGGGAAAAATTTAAAGCATTTCTATGCGAATATGACATTTCCTGAACTCTGGCTTCTGGTGTCTTCACTGTTTCCATTGCTATTCCTTAGGTGAGCTATACAGTTTCAACATGTGATTTATTATTGTCAAATTCAATTAGGGTTAGCTGAGCATTTTACAGCAGCAAACAGCAGGAGCAAAGAGAAAACGTGCATGTCCAGATGCATAGAGCCCCCTTAATTTTTCTCGGACTCCCTGACTACCGTTGACTCGTCAGACCTTCTGGAGCTGTCCTCTGCCGGTGGCCTCATGCAGCATTAACCCTACAGGCCCAATGCCAATGGCCAGGGTTGCAAACAGCAGCAGGGCAGGAGGGCATGTTTTGCTGCAGCAAGTTTTCAGGCTTTCCTGGCTTGTGTTCTTGTTAGAGTGAACTGATAAAGGGCCAGACCAAATCCTGGAAAAGTCATTAAGCCAGTTCCTGAGCCCACAGTAGTTAACATAAAATCCAGAAAAGTAGAGACCATGCTGTGCCATTATCTTCTTCTCTAACTATAGTTTCTTTTCCTCAAATCTCCTGGGTACCTTTTAAAAAAAAAATCTCAATCAAGATAAGAATACATCTTTAAATTACACGGCTTAGTTTTCTTTCCTCCCCCCCCATGCCCCAATCTTTTTTAAATTTTGATCATTATTTAACACATTAAATGCCTTTAACATCCATCCACCTTCCCTAAAATCACTGTGAGGAATGCTATTAAATAAATTGATTGCACAGGATAACTTTTCAAAGTTCATAGAGTCATGTTCTTTCTCTCCCCTTTTTCACTGTGGTTGTGCTGGGAAAATTTTAATATTTACTTCAAATTATGTGTTGGATACCATGTTTCTCAACAGGTCAGCTGTGAAGTTTGCAAAGGACATCTGTTTAGGTGGAGAAACATTTTGAAAGTGTGAGCTCTTTTGGCAGGATGTTGTTAAATTTCTCATGTGCATATTGAAATAAATTGACTCTTGAGTGCTATAAATAAAGAGAAGATGTATGGACAGGGGATGTTAATAAGGAAAACTAAGACAGGTGAAAGCCCTGGTTAAATCTTCAAGAATTCAAAATATGGAACTGAGTAACACTGAGTATTCATTTCTCTCCTACTTCTCAATAAAAAAAAAAAAAAAAAAAAGCAAAATTGAGGGATAGCTCAGGTTCCAAGGGAATAAAAGAATGAAATAAATTTAACAATCTGACTTTATACTAATGTGGAGTGAGCAGGAAAACTTTACTCTTGGGGGAAAGGCTTCTTTTTAGAAAGAAATTCTAAAAACAAAACAACAAACCCAAACAAACTAAACTTGAGTAAAAAAGAAAAAGTTTTAAAGTTGCACAGCACAGAATGTCCCAGTCAAGATTCAAGATGAGCAGCTGGGAGTCGGTAAGAATGGGAAAAAACAGAAACCGAAGAGTTCCCCCAGAAAGTTTGCAATATAGTATGTCTCTTAGTGGGCAGTTTAAACTCTTACGTGCTCACAGATGTATCATTTGATTGAAACCTTCCCGGACTGGGAGTGAATCTTGGAGCAGTAAGAAAGGCAATGGCCTTAATAACGGTAACGAACGTTTCCCCCTCTCTTCCCTTTTACTGCAGTATATCAGCACAAATTGAAGTTGAAGCCAGGCCTCTCCTTTAATGACAAGGGGTGATAAGAGACGAGAAGAAAACAGCAGGCTGTCTCGTCTGCTCAGGAAGCTGGACTCAGTGGGACTGTCCATCAGCAGGGGCTGACAAAATGCCGTCAGACCCCAAACAATGCCTGGGCTCAACCTCAGGGAAATTGAGTCAGTCAGCACCGGCTCCAACAAGCGTACTGACAGTGGAGATAAAGTGGCAAAGGGAGCAAAACAGTGGGAGCGGGCTCTGCATTGTGTCCCTGTCCTCAGTTACTGGGGCAGAGGCTGCTGGGAGGCACTTGGCACAGGGCGACACATGTGTACCCTGGACTGAAAGCCCGGCAGAGCCCTCACATCCTTACCGCTCTCACTTCCACCAGTGGCCTGGCATGTGAGCCCTGCCTGCTACTTATGGCTCAGGATGTGCTGCAGTGATCTCCTGGATGGTGCCTGAGGGCATCTCTAGGGTTCTGTGACCCCTCATTGATCCCATTTTTCTGAGTTAGGGGCCACTTAGCTTCAATCGATAGCATTTGTCATTTGGAATCAGGAGCTACCAGGAGCTACCAAACAAAGGGAAAGAAATACATCTGTCCATGGGTATGACCCAGACACTACTGGAAAAGCCTACCTAACATGGCAGAGCTTTCATGGAAAGTGAATGAGAACATTGTCTTCCTTAGGCATCCACTTGTATGTCAATAAAGCCTGAGCTGATAAAGGAAAGTATTCACTTTATTAAAGGAGAACCCAATTGATGGCATTTATAGTGCAGCTCACATATAGAGGCATTTTTTCTACATGTACTCTAAAAACATGGTTAGCATAAAGAGAAATGTCATTAGGCAGAAAGAGTTCTATAAGACACACTGACAACACAATTGTGTGGGGGGAAATAGAGGACTTAAACACGCCAATTTCCTTTTAAATAGTTTTAAAAACTGCTGTGGAGAAAGTCCCTTCAGTCAGACATGCTTGAGACATGCAGAGATGAGGATAGTTGTCCTTTATCCTTCATGGAACAGAAACACAGATCCATACAATTCATGCTATGCTGAGGCCCAGCTTCTCCTGCTGCCTCTGCTGGGGCAGGGGAGCGGGGTGCCCTTCCAGTATGGTCCTAACAACTGTCCAGCCATCTGCGTCCTCCGGCCCTGGGGGCCCGTGTGGCTTGTCTTGTTCTATCAGGCCCTGAGTGAGCTGAGCAAAGGAAAGCATTTCTTAGAAGCTGTGCCTTGTAGCTTTGGAGGAGCTGTCTACCCCTGGGTTGGTTGCTTTCAATAAAACCAGTAAAACGATTTGGGAAAGGTAGTCTTGATGACACACACTGATGAGGTACTATGGCTTTTTGTACCTATTCTACATCTATAATTATAATCTCAGAGTTAATTTTTGTTGTTGCTGTTAGCTTTATTTCTTGATCCCGGGTGCTTACAGGAGTATCAAGCTAGGGAAAGCTAGATTAAGTACTGTAACTGGAGCCCTCTTGGTTCTGATTTCTTCACTGATCTTCACTCAAGCAGCTGATATGGGGGGCTGACTCACAGTTGTGAGGCAGAGCCAGTTAATGAAAGGGAGATAAGATTGTTAGTGACCTCAGCATTCCAGCCTTCAAAGCCAGCACCATCTTCACTGGAAATTACTGGTTACTGTTAATAACTGGATCTAGGGTGTAAAGATTTACCCATGCTGGTAGGAGGTGACACAAACCCTGAGGAAAGGAGATAAAGCACCTTTAAGTGGACCGATTAAAGACTGTTGTGACCTAATTGGCAAGTGGCACTCTGGAGCACGAGAAGCAAGCTGCCTCCTTTTGCCACTTAGTACTTTTTACCCTCAAAGCACTTTACACACATCAGCTAATTAAATCTCCAGACAATCACATTCAAAATGCAACTCAAGAGATCCTGTATCTGTTTCAGGTGGCTGTTTCCTAGCGATGAAAGCACCATACAAAGTACTTGCGGGGGGGGTTAAAGCCCAAATCTGTCCTGCCGCTTATCCTCAGCCTGCCTTTGGGGAGGAGACACCTTGTCACTCCAGGAAGGCCGACTGGGGCCACAGGAGACCCCTGACAGCTCCAGGAGAAGGTGATTTTCCAACAGCTTGTTGCCTTCCAGTATGTTAGGAAATATGCCCCATCCCACAGAAAGGGCTCTGCCTTCCCATTGAATATTAGTACTAAAGAGTATGGTAAGTAATATGAATGCCTCCATAATATAGATTTTTTTTCCTTTGGGATTTTTCTCAATTTATATTGTACCACAGGCCACTCAAATTCAAGAAACTCACTTCAGTAATCCTTCCTTCCTTCTTTCAATTCATCCGTCCATCCATCCATCCACTCATCCTTCTTCCAACCAAAATACAAATTATATGACAGGGTCATTCAAATGTACACCCCTAGATCCCTTCAAACATTCATTCCCTCAGTAACTTGTTAAGAAACTCTAGGACTAACTAAGGCAGCTGACTACATCCAAATTCTTGTTTTTCAGTTGTTTCTCTGGGGACTTTCATATTTGAGGAGAAATTAAGATAGCTATGAGTACATATGTTAGTGAGGTTTTTGAGAGGCATGGGGGAAAAAGAGTATTAAGACGGATATTTAGCTTTTCTATGATTTTTATCTATCTATTCATTTGGTTTCCTATTATCATGGTTAACAGAGAGTTTACCAATGCATACTACATGCAACCTGGCAGTCTTTCTTTTGTATTTTTATAAGAGGAACAGAATTCTATATCTGCACACATCTATAGAGGTATTTAAACAAGTACCTCGATTAATGTCACAAAGCCATCTAGTGGTAGGGTTCTGGAGAAAAGCCAGGATTTCTGATTCTTAGTCCAGTACTCACAATGCTCAGTAGGACAAACTCTCTCCAGAAAGTATTATGAGTAATATAATTTATGCTGTATTAATTTGAGAAGCACAAAGATCTCTAAAGAATAAATACTGTATCAGCATATGGAAATATCAACACACTCCAAAGCTGGACGAAAGAGATGAACAGAGAAGAGTAGATACAGTATGATTCAATGCATATGAAGTTCTGGTACCAGCAATCTAATTGATGGTGATAGATACTAGATCAGTGGTTATAGGGGAAGAGGGTCAACAGGGAAGGTGTGTGAAGAAACTCTTGGGAAATGTTCTCTATACTGATAGGAGCAGAGCACACATGAGTGCATGTATTTGTTAAAGTGGATCAAGATATATACTGAAGACTGCGCATTTCACTGTATAGAAATATGTCTCACTAACAAAAGATTCCTAGGTACCACCAGCAACACAGAGATATCACTCAACAGGCCCGGCTTCATATCCAGGCTCAGCCATGTAGCTGTGTGACCTTGGGGGTCAAGCTTCTCAGTGTTTCTGAGCCTCAAGTTTTAAATCAGATGTAAAATGGGGAAAAAAATCACCTATCTTGAAGGGTTGTGAGAATTCAAGCTGACATGTGGAATGTAGCTAGTACCGGGGCACCAGGGTGGCTCAGTTGATAAGCCTTTGGCTCAGGTCATGATCTCCGAGTCCTGGGATCAAGCCCCACATCAGACTCCCTGCTCAGCTGGAAGCCTGCTTCTCCCTCTCTCACTCCTGCTGCTTGTGTTCCCTCTCTAGCTGTGTTTCTCTGTCAAATAAATAAAATCTTTTTTTTAAAAAAAGGAATGTAGCTAGTACTATTTTATTTATTTATTTGACAGAGAGAAACACAGCTAGAGAGGGAACACAAACAGGAGGAGTGAGAGAGGGAGAAGCAGGCCTCCCGCCAAGCAGGGAGCCCCATGCGGGGCTTGATCCCGGGTCTCCGGGATCATGACCTGAGCCAAAGGCAGTCGCTTAACTAACTGAGCCACCTAGGCACCCCGCTAGTACTATTTCTAATTTATTTAATACTGTTAAGGCTAGATATTGTTGCTTTTATCACTAAGGTATATGGAAAGCTATCCTTTTAATTTCTTATAACAACACCATAAATGAAATGTAATCATTTAAAAAAAATTAAATTTAATTTAAAAATTTAATTAATTAATTTAGAGCATGTTGGGGGAGGGGCAGAAGGAGAAGGAGAGAGAGAATCCCAAGTAGACCCTGTGCTGAGCGTGGAACGCAACCCAGGGCTCAATCTCATGACCTGAGATCATCAGGACCTGAGCCAAAATCAAGAATCTAGCATTCAACTGACAGGTGCCCTGAAAATGTAATTTTTTAGGTGGATTGTCTTATGGTTTTTCTTTCATGCTTTTATGTTATTTTAACCTTGCATGACTTCTCCTATTTAGATAACCATTTTTTTATTAATTGTAACTAGAGTATACAGTATTCTGTATTCTACCCAATTATTACAAATGTTTCATATGCTCTTGATTGTTTGTTGCCAAATATTTGTACTGTTAAAGCTGAGGAAGCAGCTGTGGACAAGACAAGGCCCTTGTTGGGAGTTTATGTTCCCATTGGGAGAGACGGTCCAGAGTACAAGAGATGTGAGAAAGACCATGTCCATTCCTGAGAGTGCTAGACGAAGACCAAAGAAGAAGCCAGTTGGATAAAGAGTGGGAAGGGGAAGGCCTTCCCAAAGAGGTGACATATGACCCAAGATTTGAATGATAAGAAAAAGCCACTGAAGTCCTGAGGTAGGAGGGTCTCTCAGAGATACCACAGGCACATGGACCTTAGGGAGCAGCACCCCTGGTTGGAGGGGCAAAGAGAAGGCCACTGAGTCTGGACAAAATGAACAAAGGGGATCAGAGCCCAAGATGAAGTTGGAGAGGTAAAAAGGCCAGGGCATGCCTGGCCTGCTGGCTATTTCCTCCCATGGGGTTCAGGCTTCTCTTAGCAAAGCCATGTTTTTGTAAAACTTCACTCTCCAGTCTTAGAGGATCTGCAGCCGGTCGGCCACAGATATATTAGCTGCCTAACTAAATTAGCTCAGAAGTCTGATTTTCAGATGCCAATGTAATGTTTCAAAGTAAGTATGGGACTTTTAGATATAAGTTTAAAAGGGTGACTGAGGGACTTTTGCCCGGCATGCTCCAATCTCTTTCCCTCCTAAAAAAGCTGCTACTCTTTGATGTGTTTGTGCCACCCAGCCTAGAAACATCTGGCCACTCTTGAGGGGATTAGGTCTGGCTACTGCAGTTAGGAGTCAGGACTCTGCCCAGCTGGCCCTGTAGGACACAGGGCCCGAGGGACCTCCTGGGGCCAGAGGTCAGGAGCCTGGCCTGCTGTGCAGGCACCTGGGGGGTGTGCAGTAAAAGAGCTGGACCTCTTCTGCTGGAAGGGGGACATGTTCAGGCTCCCGAGGGCAAGGGCAGCAGAGATGGTGCCCCACCCTTCACTTCCTCCTGTGTGAGCAGAATCCGGTCAGACTGAAACTGTCCCTACCAACTCCCCTTGTTGGAAGCTGCCTTCTTCTTCTCCACTAGTTCTTACGAGAATGGGACACAGTGTTGAAACTTGCTTGAATTTTCAATTTTGTACCAAATTCTATGTAGGTAAAGGTTCACTCATCTACAGAGAAAGAACCTGGCTTCACTTTAAAATGCATAGTCCTTTATCAGCCTGCTACCTACAATATGGAGCTCTGACTGTATTCTGAGCTGCGACAGGCCTCAGGCACCAGGGGCACAGGCCCCGTGGGGTGTTTTCATGGGCACTATGTGGACAGGAGCAGGGCTGAGGCAGGAGGAGAGGCTGCAAGAGAGGGGAGCACGCAGAGGCAAGTAGAGCAAAGACTCACCGAAGGACTGGATTTGGAGGAAAGAGGATGCATAGGGCACTCTTAGGATTTTGGGTCAAATGAGGACCTTTCCCATGGCTTTCAAAGACATTATATGAATTTATAAACGCTACCAGCAAAATATGAGTGTAACATTTTATCACGACCTCACTGGCGTTAGATTTTATCTCCTTTTCAAAGAAAGCTCTCATTTTCGTGATTATGAAACAGAGACTCTTTGAAAAGATCACTTTTGTAAAATTACCTGTGTTCTCTTATATCATTCCATGGAACACACTGTCTTGTTTTGGATCTTGATTTGATGCCAAAGCCTCTCAGCTGAGGAAGTCTGGTTAATGCAGAGAGAGGAGCTCAGTTTCCACAGGTCCCCGCTGTGTTCATGTGAGGGAAAGACAGCTCAACTTCTTCCAAGACCTTCAGCCTCTAGCTAGTAGACAGCTTCAGCCAAGCCTTAGGATGCACAAGGAAAGGGTTAAGCCACCCTGTGTCCACTAGGCCTACAATACGGCTTGCTTTTAATCTATGGCTTGTGGCAGGAGGAAGTCCGAGAGGTGGCCTTTCACATGACATCATAAAGCCTGATTTATCACCAGCCACCAAACATCTAGAAAATCATAACATCCTTTCAGGAAAATGCAGTGGAAAATAATCAGGTTGACTTTGATGAAAGCTTTGGTGAGGACTCCAAGTGTGACATTCTGCCCAGTAACCCTCGGCAGGTGCTCCGTTTGCAGCCCGAGCAGCCTTCACCACAAGGCCGGAGTCTGAGCTGCACGGCTGCCCACGGCGGAGCAGGGCTTTCATGTCCGCAGATAAAACAAGAGTTTGGTTCGCTCTCTGCCAGCTTGCCTAAAATAACACTTGAGCGTATGTGAAAATGCTCTGAAAATAACAGCTCTAGCCAGATGCGAGGAATTCTTGATTATAGAAGTACCGAGATCCTAGCCCTTTGCCGAACCCACCACCAGGCCAGCAATGCCAAACAATGCTGCTTCCTCTGCTGCTTCTGTTGATTCACTCTTGTCTCCTTTCCTAGGATCATCATTAGGACACGACTCTGCAGTCCCTATGTAGTATTTCCAGAGCAGTGTCCACTGTGGTGTCATTCTTAATAACTAAGGGGGCTAAGCGATGACAGAGATGACATACTCAAAAATGTCAGAGGAAATCAAGGGGTGAATTCCTCAGGCCACAAGGAATTGGTCTCAGGAATGTTTACATCTCTGTGTTGTTTCTCCTGCTCAATAAGTCAATTAAAGCACTAAGCAGGAACCTCGTTTTCTTTGGTGTGCATGATGTACTCTGCAAATAAACACAGGAAAGAGGGACAAAGACTAGAGTACTGGGTGGTTCTAGAATTCTGGCCACATCAAGTCTACAAAAGCTCACTGGCATAAAAGGTAGGCCTATCTTTGTAGATTGACACCAACACCAAAGGTCCTGGGATTCCTGAGCCCTGGGGAAGAGAGGTGTTCTAAAAATTGGGCCAGGAGTGACATGAGCCTAATCAGAGCTGAAAGCCTGGCAAAAATGAAGACCGGGATTCGCTTCAAAGTTATGTTCACTTTGTTTTACAACTGTGTTGGATGGAGACTTCATAGGATGAAAGATTCACGGAAGTCAATAGAGCCCCATGAATGCTCCTAGGAGGTTGGTGCTCGGTGGAGGGAGTAGCCCCCAGTTTGGAGTCCGGGCCCCGACACTATCAACCTGAGAATGGGCTTCCTGCTGCTGCATCAGGCAGCCCTCACCACACCACTCAATTCCTTTGGAGCTTGATTTCTGAACTGGAGAGGCCTGATTGTCCCAGGATTTTATACAGGAACAAGGATGATGTGAGAATGAGCAGAGGGGTCAGGCCTAGCTCTGGCCTGGCGACTTGAGTTTTGTCACTTGAGCTTTCCTCATCTGTCAATGAGGGAAAGGAGGGAATGGAAGAATTTTAAAGGTCCCTTCTCTAAGCTCCTGCTTGCTACTGGGCTAGGATAGCTGGTGCCTTCACAGGGCTGTATTCCTTGCATCAGTCCTTAGGGATCATGTGTGGCATCTCCTTGCTTAACAATGACTCATTGTCTCCCAGCGGCTGCAGCAGAAGCAGAGGCTCGAGGGTGCTGCCCCAATGGGCCTCGGTCTGGCTTAGCCTCAGCACGGTTCCAGGTTTCTGGTATAGCCAGGCGGTGGGAGGAGCTGGTCACTCAGCGCGCAGTCAGGTGACAGAGGCCTCTGCGGCCCAGCTGCACCTCAGCTCAGGGCAGCTGGGCCCACGTGGCTGGAACGCTCCATGGTGGTGGTGGTTAGGAGGCGAGGGACCTGAGGATGGAGGCAGGATTTGGGGTAGCGGCGTGCCCCATGAGGCCCAGACAGAACTAGGGCTTCAAACACTCCCGAGGCAAGCATCATTGGACATTTGGGGAGACTTCCAAGAGGCTGCCAGATGAGTGTTTCAGCTATGCCATGGCTGTGAAGCACATACGTGCAGTATCTTA
Organism: Spilogale gracilis; assembly: GCA_004023965.1. NCBI lineage: Eukaryota > Metazoa > Chordata > Mammalia > Carnivora > Mephitidae > Spilogale > Spilogale gracilis. Next base: position 98,192 of record PITA01003220.1, read on the forward strand.
TTGCCTGGAGCCTGCACGATAAATAAATATGGTGAAAGATCATCATCAGATGGTCTGCTGTATGGAGTGTTGCTGGGTCAGGAAGCCTCTACTCAAGGGGCTCTTACATAAGGTGCCCTCTTCAGTGGGCCCAGGGGCCGCCCCTGCTCCCCAGCCCTGACCATTCGGGACTCAGATGCGGAGTGCCTCTGGTTGTTGTTCACTCCAGGATGGCTCTGGGCCCATGACTAGTTTAGGGGGGTACCAGGGGAGCCCTCTGAGCCAGCAGTAATAGCATCTGTTTATCGGGCCCCTCTCTGAGCTATGCAGTAAGAAGCACTTTACATAGGTCACACTGTTAAACCTTCTAGCAGTCCTGTAGGCCAAATGAGGGAAGGGAGGCTCTGGCAAGTGAAGTGATGTGCCCAACGTCCGATTGTGGTAGAGCCTGGATTCAAAGCCGGGTCTCTCCGACTCCAGCTGGCGGAATTAGACCATTTCTCTAGACTCCCTCCCCTCTTTTCCATTTGGTCAGTGGGCTGACAGCTGATGTGTACAACATGTCAAGTCACACATTCTCATCGAGCAGATGCCCTCGATGTGGACAAAGTCCCACCCTGGAGAACTTGTTGAAGACATAACAGAAGTGATTATACTTGCACTCGACAGAGGTCCAGAAAGACTGCCTGTGCAGGTTGTACAAAGAGCAGGCACAGGAGTGGAAACCTGAGTCCATTTCTCCTTTTATACCTTTAAAATGGAGGCATATCGGGAGGTACCACACTGCCATAAGCACATGGCTCTGGATGTCAAAAATGCACACGGTGAAAAAGTTTGATGCAGCTGTGGATTTTAGCGCAAAGGGAATTCATTGTTCTTCTCTAGCTGGGGGCGAAAGGTTTTATAAGAGGGTTGAAGATAAAGTATTTTGTTTTGGTTCCTATGATTAAACTCGTCTTCTAAAAAACTCATCTCTTGGCTCCTCAAGCACTATCAGGAATGGTCATGATCATGGGCTTTGTAAACAGCTGAAACATAGATGAGTGCGGAATTTGCCTGTGGAAGGATTCTTTCCAATCTGTGCCCCCCTGACACTATGAGACTCTGAGACTCCCAGTGGATGTCTCCCAGCAGAACTAGGCTTTGGGGTGGAATCTTCCAGGAACTGCTGGCTTTCTAGCACCACAAGGAACAGTAAGGGATGCCTGATGTGGGAGCTCTGTGAGTTTGGTAAACTTCCAAATGGCCTTTGCTCAGTATTTGACCCCCTCAGAATACCTTTTTCTATGCAAAGACTTTAACTTACAGAAATCAAAAGAGTTGTCTGGTCTGATTTATACCACCACCATGACTGTGACTAACAGAGATACAACTACTCCTCAGGGTGCATACATTTTCAGTTTCAGGGTCTGGTTAGTGAAGGCTATCGCTACTAGAACGGGTCTGGAGAACATGTGTATCTAAAGACTTTATGCAAATGGACTTAGTGTGGCAGCTTGGACAGTGAGAGTTCAGAAAGAAAGAGAGACATCTAATTATCACCATCACGGTGATAGTAGTAACAACAGTAGTATTTATCACAAAACAATAGCTGTGCAGCAGTTTACTATTTAAAAAGCACCTCTCAGCCTATTTTCTCATGTAATCCTGGCAACATTCAGCCATCCACGTGCTCAGTAGCCGTAATCACCTGGCCTTTGAGTCGCTCAGGTCCTGCGGTGGAGGCTAGTGAGGCCGTGGTGTATCATCTGATGCATGCCATAGCACAGAGTGGGGGGCAGAGCAGGTGAACAGAGAGGGAGGCCACATGAGAGAAGGGAGTAGGGACAGGGTTGAAACCCGAAGAGGGACAAGAAAGGGGAGGAGAATGAGCATTGTGGTGGCCTTAAAAGTGCCCTGGGGCAAGCTTGTCACTGAGGTGCCTGCACAGGTCAGTAATGGGGGGACTCGTCTTAACACTGCCCTCTGGAAGCAGGTGCAGCTACCTTCACAGTGGGCCAGAGGAGGGGACTACAGCCCTGCGGGGACCAAGGCGCTCAGGGACCTTTTCAGAGTGAACGCTCCCTGAGCTGGGTCAACCATGAGTGGGAGGGAGGACAGACAGCAAAGGGCAAAGGTAGTGTCAAGGTCAGATCAGGAGCTGAAGCGCACAAGGGCGTTCCAGAACCTTTTGCAACTTGCACTTTGGGATGGCTGGGGGCAGTGCAGCGTGGAATTCCCACCTCGTGCTGGCTGTGGACCTCAGATACACAGTCGTGAGGGCTAGTTTAGCATGACGTGTACAGCTGGGCCTCAGCTGAATTTCAGTACTGTCACTCACTACCCGAGCCTCAGTTTTATAATTTATAAACCTGTTGCTATTTATAAACCTGCTATATTCTATCTGCCAGTAATACAGATTGGAGATACCCTACATGCTTAGAACAGTGCCCGATGCCGAGCGGGCTCTCCACAAATGGGGGCTACTGTCAGTGTGGAATGCGAAGGCTCCACTGGGGCCTAGAGTGTCTAGCAAGACACCTTGGAGGCCATTCCAGGCCTTGGGGCTGGTTCTCCAAAGCGGCTGCCTGGCATTCCCCCACTGAAACCTCTTCAGACTGTTGGTTCCCCATACATAGTCATAGCTTTGCTCTTCCTCTTCATTTCTTTAAACCATACCCCTGTAAAAATGCATGGGACTTGGGGGCAGAAAGACTAAGGCTGGAAAGCTAGATTCACCACTCACTATAGGAGTCTCAGTTTCCTCATTTGTATCACACCTTGGAGCTGTGGTAAGGATGTGAAGGGTTGAGTGCTTATCAACACAAGGTCCTCCACACATACTCATTCTCCTCCCCTCTTACGTCCCAACTGTTTCCCTACCCCCTGAACTCACCCCCACCTTCTCCCCTGTTACACCTAATCCACCGAGGTGTCCACACAGCAGCTCCCCGGGCTGCTCACACAGCAGTCAGCGAGACAGCCGGCAGCTCAGTTTCCACCACGGGATGCTGGCAGTAAACAAACCACCAGGGAGGAAACCAGGACCAGGATGGAAATAATGTGGAGTCATGGGGTCAGGGACGCTGACCAGGTGACGTTTCAGCAGAGTGTTGACGGACAAGGAGGAGCCAGCTACAGGAGACCCTGGGGAAGCATTCCAAGTGGGGGAAGCATCTCGGGTTAGGGCCCTGTGGTGCTAGGGAGCTGGCTGGTCAGAAACCTCTGAGGGTGGGGTGAGGGAAGCTGTTACATGTGGCAGGGAATCCAGGATGTAAGGATCAATAGCTTTGTTTAAAAAGATCCCTGGATACATTTCTTCCTCTGGCTACTCATCGGACCTTCTGCCTGGGGGTGGCTTCAGGGATCCACTTGGGGAACCTGTTGACCCCCTAGCGGTGAGTGATCAGATTGGACTCATTTTATGGCATCCTGTGAAAGGGCTGGAGGCCGGAGCAGCACAGACAGCCTCTGTCAGGAGTTCTGAAGCCCGGAGGACTAAGAAGAATCCCTGCACTCACTCAGGTCCTCATCTATTTGCAGGCACCCAGAGTTTCTGGAAGATGAGAGTGGGACCCAATACCGTAAGTTCCCATGGGATAACTTAAGTCACTGTCACCAACTTAGCAAAAATAAATGGAGGCCAATTAATGGCACACGAAGTGGCACAGGGTCATGGAACAGAGGAGGTCTTTTAGGATCTTTACCTTCTCCGTCTCAGAGGAGGGAGATACTTCACCCATGGTCAGGGCACCTCACAGCCCAGTGCGTGCCTGCCTGATTCGAGCCTGTGGGAGAACCTGAAGGGCCACTTTGATTTTTATCGGGTGACTCAGTGCTTCTTGCGCCACCATCCCTCTGACTGGAGCCCTGGCAAGGGTGTAGTATCCAAGGAGGCACAGAGGGTAGAGGAGGAAAAGACACATTAGCCATCCTGGCAGCTGAGCTCAGGCCCAAAGACTCAGAGCATCACGCTTTAGGGGCCCGGTGCTCACAGCTCATTTCTCCCGAACAGGTTCTCTCTCTGATACACTGTCCTCTCTCCTTTCCTTCTCAAGGAGCCACTTACAGTAAAGGCTTTTAAATATTGGCCAAACTTCTGTTTAATATTTCATATGTTGTGGGGGGTCCTAGTGTTCCTTTGTCTTACCCTCATGAAGGGGAACTAGAAATGCTGCCAGCAACCCAACACATCTTTTCCCAAAAAATGATGTGAAACACATTAGAAAGTTCCTCAGTACCAAAAAGGAGGCGCTGATCCCACCTACCCCTTTGGGATTTCTTGTCTCTTCTCGCTGGCTACCAGCTAAGGAGGGATCCCTGGTGTTCTGGGCCCCATTGTGCAGTGCTCTCTGCAGAGATGTCACATTCTCTAGATACCGCTAGACAGTGACTGGCTGCATTGCTCTGAAATCTGGCTCGTTTCAGCTTATTTCCTTGTCATCAGTTCTGTAACTGTTCTGGCCTGTCTGAAATGCTTGGTTTTGTGGGCATAGAATATACATTTCTCCTTTTATACCTTTAAAATACTTTAAAATACTTCCCTCTCCTCGGGTGAAGGCCAACCTACCCTTGTGCTCTGGGCCGGAGAACTGGGCTTCCTGGTGAACATCATCTTGAGTTACAGATGAAGTGTGTTCATTCATCCCCATGAGTAGAAACACGGTGTAATATTTCGACTGCATAGAACCTGCCTCAGGACCTGCTGGTAGTGCCAGCTGTGCCAGGCCTCAGGAGGTGGAGGAGCTGGGGCCCAGCAGGGGCTGTCCCTCGAGTCCTACAGGAAGTCATGGGGCTCAGTGGTGCTCGGGGCAGGATGACTCTGATCCCAATGCACACCAGGAACAGCCACACACAACCCCTTATTTTGTTCCTCACACAACACCCCTCCTCACTCAGAGCCTTTTCTTTCTGTCATTTAATTTTTTTCTTGTTTTGAAACAGCTGCTTACGGGGACTCCTCAGGGGCTCCCAACCACCACCTCTGGCCCTGAAAGTGTGGACACAGCTACATCCTTGGGGTGTCTGCTGAGGAGGTAGGCATCAGGCAGATCAAGTTGGTACTTCCTTTCCTTTTCCTATCTGGTTACCTTTCTTGATCTCTGTCTCCTCAGAGAAATTAGTGTTCCTCAGCAAATTTGCGGATTTTGTTAAAAGTAGAATGAGTCAGGCTGAATGAATCAGAATTTCTGAGAGGGACATTCAGAAAAGGCATCCTAGAATCACTTCCTCAGACCCATATGCATTTTGGGGTCTTATTCAGTTTGGTGTCGCTGGGACGAGCCCACTTCTGGGTACACAATAGGTATTATAAGGAAAAATGGCCTCTCTCCTTAAAATGCAGCCCTGATTGTCCACAGTTTAGCTGGACATTTCCATGTCTGCCCTACCCCTTGAGGTTCTCTTGCTTCAATTACTCCCATTACCATGTGGCTCCCAAGTTGCTTAAATTTTGCAGCCTGCAAAAGTCCTTTTAAAACACTGAAGAGCACAAAGGAGAACACTCTGAAGGTGAGCAGTCCCTGGAGACCATGTCCAGATTCCACCTCAGCAGACACCCTCCTAGGGCTCACAGCCTCCCTCAAGCCCCTAACTTCCTCGGATGCCTATCCTCCCAGCCCCGATGCCCAGCCCCATGGCAGGCATCCTGCTGGGTCCTGACTCCGTATTTCCTGCCTATTCCCCTGGCAACCTCGAGCTCCTCCTTGGACACCCTCCAGCTATGCAGGCCAGGCCTGGCAGGCCCACACCCACAGCACCAACACTTAGCCTGCAGCCTCTAGGCTGACAGGACCAACTCCAGGAAGACACTCCCCTGCCGGGTGAGACCCCCCAGCCCCACCTTGTGGAAACATGTGAGTTAGGGCATGCCCTTTGGTCCCGGGTGCCACACTATGGCTTCGACTGGGGGCCTGTCAGCGGCATTGGTATTTACCATGTGACAACCCCTGCCGGCCTTCCAGCTCTGCCCTCAGCATGGCCCCCCAAGCCTCCTGCTTCTCCTCTCAATTTCCTGAAAAGGGCGATAGAACAGCTAAACTGAACTCCCCAATCAGCTTAAGACCAGTCATGGACTGCCTTTTGCTCCTGCTTTTCTCACTGCCTTGTACTTCCGTCTCCTGCACTCGGTACCACTGCTGAGTCGGTGCAAGCCTCCAGGACCCTGCACCCACGTGTGGGCACGCCACTACCCCCCGCACTGCCCAGCACCCTAGGCACCTCTGTGCCCTGTGCCCCCACTTTTTCTGTGGCTACCACTCCTGCACACTCACTCTGTGGTTTCCATCTATTCTAGCAGTTCATTCTTCCAGCCACTTTAGGTGCTGGATATCATCTCCAGTTTGCAAATGAAGGAACTGATAGTTAGTAACTTGCCTAAAGTCGCAGAGCGGTGAGTGGAAATGGAGGGCGACAAGCTTCAACTTCTGGCCTGCTTTACTCCTCAGCCCTTTGCTTTTAGCCATTGAGTTTCTATCCCCCAATCGAATGAAAGAAAGCCCCACACAGGCAGGAAGTCTTCTTTGCCCGTTTGCAGGAACCTGCGCAGTATGTAGGATAGCCTCCTGAACACAGACCCTCGCCTTTGGAAGTTCTCTCCTGCTTCTCTCCATCACAGTATCTTCTTCTTCTTCTTCTTCTTCTTCTTCTTCTTCTTCTTCTTCTTCTTCTTCTTCTTTCTTCTTTCTTCTTTCTTCTTTCTTCTTTCTTCTTTCTTCTTTCTTCTTCTTCTTTCTTCTTCTTTCTTCTTCTTCTTTTTTTAAAGACTTTATTTATTTCATAGAGAGAGAGATCAAAAATAGGCAGAGAGGCAGGCGCAGAGAGAGAGGAGGAAGCAGGCTTCCCGCTGAGCAGAGAGCCCGACGTGGGCCTCGATCCCAGAACCCTGAGATCATGACCTGAGCTGAAGGCAGAGGCTTTAAACCACTGAGCCACCCAGGCACCCGATCACAGTATCTTCTTAATGTCCCTTCTCGCCCTCTTCACAGTCTATAATTACTTTGTCAATTAAGTTATTATTCCATCAGCCTCCCTAAAATGTAAGCTCCATGATGGACACAGAATGTGCCTTTCTCATTTATCTCTATCTTCAGGATCTAGCATTGTGCCTGGCAAACAGGACACAGTCAGTAAGTAGCTGTTGAATGGATACAGGTGCTTAAAATTAAGTCAATATATTCCCCCTATAAATATGTTTCCTATTGCATTATAACCATTACCACCCCCTCTGTCCCTTAAAATTCTGGTCAACTTCAGTTCTTTCTTCTATATTTTGCCTACATAATTCATTTTCAAATATGTTGCTCTCAGATTTTCCTTTCACAGCCTTCAGATCCCATGTACTTGAATGACAACAGTCCCCTCCTCCTTCAAAGACCCGTGTCTCCCTGGCTCCAGTGTCCCTTCTCCCCTGGGATGCTGCTCATTCTTTCAGAAGCTCTTTGTGACATTCCCTTAGTTAGAAATCTCTATTAGTTGCCAAGTAAAATACAAATTCTTCCTCTAACTTCTAATATCTTTTTAAAAAGATTTTATTTATTTATTTGACAGAGAGAAAGTTGAAGCCTATATCACAAATAGTTGAAGCCTATATCACAAATAGGCAGAGAAAGGGGAGGGGAACAGGCTTCCCACTAAGCAGAGAACCTGATGTGGGACTTGATTCCAGGACCCTGAGATTGAGCTGAAAGGCAGAGGCTTAACCCTCTGAGCCACCCAGGCTCCCTGACGTCTATCTTTGACAATTTGATCCCAACCTACTTTTCCAGGTTTATTCAGGAGAGGTTGGACCGACCAGAAAGCATACACATACTCAGGACTCCCCCATCTTCCTGAATCTAGAAATACCAATGAAGAAGCATTAATCATGTGCCCACAACATTCCAGGTACTGCATGCTGAACACACACAGCTGAACACCTTGAGGCTGGAGGGGGGAGGCTAATTCATGAGCCAGGTAAGAGAGAGCCTGTGAGTCCCAATTAGCCTGTCTACCAAGCAGATCTCCTTGATGGCTCCCTTGGGCACAGGAGCTCGGGCCTCCTGCCCCTTCCCTGGCCTGGCTATGTCGGAGTTGAGTAGGAAAGGACTTTGCAGGGGTGCCTGGGTGGCTTAGTCAGTTGAGCATCTGACTGTTGGTTTCGGGTCAGGTAATGAATTTCCCATTTGTGGGATCGAGCCCCAAGTCGGCCCCTGTGCTCCACGTGGGTTCTGCTTCAGATTCTCTCTCCCTCAGTCTCTCGCTCTCTCAAATACATAAATAAAATCTTAAAAAAAGAGACTTTTTGTAAAGGTGACAAGACCTGGTGGGGGAGCTCAGCATGTGCCAGAAGGACAGGTGCTTTACCCCTCTCCTGAAGGAAGTGGTGCTCCACAGGGAACAAAGACCAGGGACTTGGGAGAACCAGCCTATCAAATATATGACTTTAAAATGTTTAATTTTTTAAGATATAACCTGTCTGCCACACACATCCTTGAAATTACAGAACATCTTATTTGCTATGTGATATGGGAAATGGCAGAAGCAAAGATCCATGTAAGCATAGGGAGCCCAACAGAAGCAGGAGATTCCCTGAAGTCAGGTAATTCACACAACTGCTGGGAAAAGAAACACCACCGTTGCCTTCTGCATGCAGGGACAGGAATTTGAGTAGGTTTTGTTTTGTTTTGTTTCTGGGTTTTTTTTTTTTTTTTTTAATTTTAAAAACAGTCCCTAGTAGGCTGAAAGGTCTGGAAGCACCCATGTGGCTGAGACTCCAGTCACCTAAGCAAACATAGTACCTTTAGCTGCACACAAAATGGTTGGGGAGATGGGCATAAGCCAATCATGGCAGCTCAGTGACGGGGTTGTTAGTGGGGACAGTGGAGGAAAAAAGGGAAGAGAGGTGGGTACGTACTCTTTCATGGGAAGGACAGGTTTTGCAGAGAGAGTGTGTGGGTGAGTCCTAGAGAGTCATGGAAACCTTCTTAGGCCAGTGTGGGAAGGACAAGCCATGCCTTCTCCTTGGGATGTCTTTCTTTCCATCTTGACCTACTCACATCATACCCATTTGTCAGGAACCAGCTTAGATACCACCTCTCCCTGAAGCATGCTGATCCTAAGTGACCTGGTCTTCCCTCAAATTCGGGCAGCTGTACCCTCTTTCCACGGACATAGCTCCATCCCCCGAAACCTAGATGTGCAGGAGCTCATTGCCATGCTATCCATATGGCAAATGAATGACAAATATTCCACCTACAGTGAGTGCTCAAGATCTATTTCCTGAAAGAGTGATCAGATTCCTTGTTTTAAGGAAGGAAAGACTGATTTGATAAAAACAGGCCTGGAGCTCGATCTTGATAATTTGGGCGATGATAACTTCTCTTCTCAGTATTTTCCTACTATTATTCTTTCAATGTGACGATGTAAGCAGTGTGGTTATTCTGTGTGAAAAGATATCACAGGAAGTCACATCTCTTAACATACCTGCAAATTTCAACATCTAGTTTGATCTGAAGAAAACCTTTCTCTCCAATGCCGTGCTTTCTGAGTTCCCTACTTACTTGAAACTGCCTATGGAGCTGCGTTCAGTAACATGGGAGGCTTTCCAGGTCGTTTGGACACCACTGTTGAGGGTTGCTCCATCAGGTATGGCTCAGCTTTGTAACTAGCAACACAATGTTACTGAATTTATGTGAGAAAAACATTCAAAAAGCATCATTTCTGCTAAACTCTTATTCTTTGCTAATCTAGTTAATCTAGATTAATCTAGATTATTCTTTGTTAATCTAGTAATGAAAGTTTTGAGTAAATGTTAAAAACATACAGTTAAATTTTCCTGTATACAAGGAAAAGTATGGCTCTTGCTTCCTCAACAGAAATGTAAAGCTGTTCTGCATAGGGAATTGTCAGATCTGTTAGTTTCATAATCCTTTAATGCACAGGTAGTTTAGCTAATTACCACTCCCAAATAATGAAACACTGCAACTAGGGACAATTTTAAATGATATCATTCTTGTAAAATAGCTGCATTTTATTGGTTTAAGTGTAAAAATACTGTGGTGATTGCTGGCTGCTGCCTCCCTGTTTAATATTTCTGCTGGCTATGGCACAGTCCTTGCTGATAAAGGATCTAAACCATAAACAGTCTTCTTCCTAGAGCTCTTCTTTGAATTTATTGCTCTAAATTTTCAGATATAATGGCTATAAAGGCAACACTATACAGAATCGGAACTAGAGAGAACATGAGCTTTTTTTAAGGCAAACATTTAAAATACACAAATGTAATTACAATTCTTATTTTTAAAAGAAGTGTTAACTTAGAGTATTGCTACAAAATACTATTCACATGCTAGGTTCCAGATTATGCTAAAAATCACTAGCCATAAAATTGGGCTTCACTGGCACAGGGGTGCAATCACCCTTTCTGGCCATTAGGGTCCTGTTTCAGAATAATATTGTGATGTGGGTACTAAGAAGGAATGACACTGTCGCGCTGTGCGGTTTTTATATAGTCTTGCTGTGACTCACCTCCACCCATGTTTCAAGTATGCATCATTCACTTCTTAACAGATGAGAAAACTCAGTCTCAGAGGTCAATTTGGGAGATCAGACTATCTGATAATTTCTCAATCTCAGTTTAACTATTTATGTGTTATGCGCCAACAACATTAAAAATATTTGTAAATCTTTGTAACACTGTGTACCTAGCTTCTTGTGGGGTACAAGTAATAATACATTTTAATTTTTCTAATAATGCATTCATTAAACTCAGATTCCTAGAGGAGCTGAAATCCTCTATTATTGCACCTTGTAAGATGAAAGGGTGTTACACAAGGTACAAACGCAATAGATCCAAATGTTCTTGCCCTAATTACTACATCTTATTTATGTGCAGGCCAAAGGGCATTTTTTTTTTCTCTTTTGCTACATTCCAACTCATTCTCAAACAAAGGCCAGTTACCATAGTAAGTTCTTCTTTCCAAGCCATCTTTTCTTTATTCCTAAAGGAAAGTTTACTATATCCTTCCCTAATAAAGACATTTTTACTGTGCTTCAAAGGTACTTCTTAGATGTTACGGTCCTAATGCCTCTTTAAAAAAAAAAAAGTTCTAACATGTTTTATTTCTTTATGTGGGTGACCAGTTACCGGCTTCATAGTTCCCCAAATTTGTCTTCCAGAGAGCCTTCAAAAGAACACAATGAACCTTCCAGCATGCCTCCTGGCCAGTGAATCTGAACCTCACCTTCTAAGAAAGGTCCCAAGAACTAACTGCCTGGCGGTCTGATGGGTGCTGGTAACCTAGCACTTCTGCGGGGCCTCAGGTTCTTCAGCGGTGAAGGAGCGGGGTTCGGTGGACGCCTGAAGTCTCTCAGTCTCTCTCAGCTCTACAGCTCCAAGGCCGCAGCCTCTTCCTCCCCTTGCCTCAGCGTGTCGAGACTGGGGTCCAACAACTGCACTCAGAGCACAGAGTTTTAATGGTCAAGGCAGCTGTGAGCCCCGCAAAGACGGGAAGGATTAAGTTCCGCACTCGCCTCTAACACCTGTCTTCTGACAGCACTCTTAATGACCAAGCTCCGTGCCAAGAAAAAACAACTAGTAGCTCTACATTAATTTCTTTCTTTACAGATGGGAAGAGGCTCCTTGAAGTGCTGCCACACTCCCCTCAAGTGCGCCATGGATGGCTTGGGATGGTGGATCTGTTTAAGAATATGTGAGGGGCGCCTGGGTGGCTCAGTCGGCTAAGCATTTCCTTTGCCTCAGGTCGTGATCTAAGTGTCCTGAGATCGAATCCTGCATCGGGCTCCCTGCTCAGTGGGGAGTCTGCTCCTCCCTCTCCCTCTGCCCCTCCTTCTCCACTTGTGTGCTCTCTCTCTCTCTCTCTTAAATAAATAAATAAATAAAATCTTTTTAAAAACAAAGAATATGTGAGACATACCACAGTCTGTTAGTAACCAGGTAGAACCAGAAAGGCTCCAAGGAGCCTGCCAATTCTTATTTTATTTTAATCACCAAGTAGGATAAAATACAAGGACAGAGGGGAAAACCCCTCTTAACTCACTGTCTATAGATTAAATGTTTTCGAGAATGAAGGCAGTCTTGTTAGACTGGGAAAAAAATAAACAAATGAATGAAACAGAAAGATAGCTAGCAACCTTGCCAGCCCTCTCCCCCCCCACCCCCCCCTCCCCCGGGGAGGCAGGGCCAGCTCCATTGCCTGTGACAGAACCAGATTGACCTTGAAAATCAGTGGCTTTCGTGGACACTTCCTGGGATGAAAAACAAGGCTTGGCATTCAACAGGTACACATTTCCCTCCAAGCACCTTATCTCAATAATTATGGCCACGCTGGGTTTCACCACCATTTAACAGTGTGCACACTCCCCTTCGATCTAATCAGGCAAGAAGCCACTTTGGGGCTGGCAGACTTGTGCCTGCCGTGGCATGCAGGCAGCAGCCCACACTCACCCCCCATGGCTTGCTCTCATCATTTTCTAGCTCACTCCTGTCATGCAGGTTAAGAGCACTCAGTGACAAGTTCAAAGAGTCAGGCTGATCTAAGGGAGTTATCTGGAGCGAACTGCTGAGGCCTGGTGCACTTTTCTCATAGGCTGTCCTATGCACATTGTTCTTCAATCTGCATTTCTGATCTTTCCTGGCAGGGGACAGAGAAGGGAAGATGACATTCTCCTGGAACAAACTCCCTTCCAGGATGCTCCCTGAGCCTCAATTTCTGGATCTTGGGTCACCAAGGCTCTGACCATGCTGTGTGTACAACCTTTTTTAAGTAGAACAGGGTTGCACACATCTGTGATCGGGGATTAGAACACACGTGGGTCCCTTGTCCAGGAGATCTGAAGTCCAGGTTCGGTGGAGGCAGACTTGTTACTCCTCTCCCATCTCTGACCTTGGAATCAGTCGATACGGATGTGACTTTTGGGTAGTGTTATACAGGTAGTGTTAGAGAGGATATGACGGTTAAGTGTTTCATGTTTCTGGGACAATTTCTCTGCACCTCCCTGCTAGTCATGGGGCTCAATCTCATAACCCTGAGATCATGACCTGAGCCCAAACCAAGAGTCAGACACTTAACTGACTGGGCCCCCCAGGCGCCCCACTCCTTGTTTGTCTTTAGAGGAAACCATGATCTCTGCCCCACAGAGCTGTAAAGGGGGCTAGATGAGATAACAGATGAAAATCTGTAGAGCTGCACTCTTCATGATCATCAGAATGACAGAGTCATTCCTCCTTCCTGTCTTAAACAAACAACTGCACAGATGCCTTTTTCTCCGAGCCAAACCCCCCCTTGAACTTCAACATCACATGTTGAAGTGGCTATCCTCTGCACTGTACATGCCCAGAACCAAAAGTTCCTTGTTTTATGTTCCTTTTACTGATAGGGACACAGAACTCTGAGACATTAATCTGAGCATACTCTTGGTTGAACTGGTAGATCTGCGATCGGTAGGAAGTTTCCTAAGAAACTGTTTTTTTGCTAGTTTGTTTGCCAGCTCAGATACTGTTCAAGGTCTCCTTCTGTCTATATTTTGTTGTTTGTCCTTCCCCTGCTTGTCAGATGTGCCAAGGCTGCTCCACACACATATACACATGGGGTGCTGCCTGGGTCTTCTGCCCAGTCTCTGCCAGGTTATCCATTTCTGCTTAAGCTTCCCCTTGATCTCTTAGGTTTGCTTGCTTTTTATTTTAGCTTCCCAGTCAACTTTTGGTCATTCAGATCACTAACCCATTGGATCCCTGGCTTTATTGCTTCTTTCCTCACCTTGTGCCACTCAGTCAGTCTCCCAGGGGTCCTGATGTTGGTCAGACAGGTTTTCTGCCTCTGACCCTCATGGCATCACCTTGAGGCACTCAACTGGTGTCATTTCTCATTTACGCTCTTGACTTATTCTTTTAAAAAATTTATTTTATTCAAATTTAATTAGTTAACATACAGTGTAGTATTAATTTCAGAGGTAGTGTCAATGATTTGACAATTGCATCTAACTCCCAGTGCTCATCAAGTCACATGACCCCCCCTTAATGCCCATTACCGAATTTACCCCACCCCCCACCCACCTTCTCTTCTAGCAATCTTCAGTTTGTTTCCTATAGTTAAGAGTCTCTTACTGTTTGTCTCCCTCTGGTTTCGGTGCTCCTGACTTATTCTATAATTTGTCTTACTCAAATTGAACTGTAAGCTGCTCTAGGAAAAATATTAAAATTTTCCGTTTCCCTTGATCAAAGATGGTGCTGGGCTTCAAAATGGGCCCCTAAAATGGGGCTTCAAAAACAAGTGTAAAAGACACAAATACATGGAAAGACATCTTGTGTTCATGGAATTGGAAGACTTAATATTGTTAAGATGACAACACTAGCCAAAGAAATCTATACATTTAATGCAATCCTTATTAAAATTCCAATGAATATTCTTTTCAGAAATAGAAATCCATACTAAAACTCACACAGAATCTCAAGGGATTGAGAATAGGTAAAAGAATCTTTTAAAAGGGAACCAAAGTTAGAGGTTTCACACTTCCTGACTTCAAAACTTGTTACTAAACTATGGTAATCAAAGCAGTGTGGTATTGGCATAAAGACAGATGAAGAGACCAAGGGAATAGAATAGAGATTCCAGAAATAACCCCCACACACTCTTTGACAAGAGTACCAAGACCATTCAATAGGGGGAAAGGACAGTCTTAAACAAATGACATTGGGAAAGCTGGATTGAAGTTGGACCCTTACCTTTCACCATGTACAAAAATCAACTCAAAATAGAAGAAAGACCTGAACATAAGAACTTAAAATTATAAGACCATCAGAAGAAAACACGGGAAAAGTTTTAGAGATTGGATCTGATAATAATTTCTTGAATATGACATCAAAAGCACAGGCAATAAAAATAAAAAAATAGATAAACTGGACTACATCAAAACTTAACAATTTTGTGCATCAAAGGACACAATAAAAAGAGTGGAAAGGCAATCTACAGAATGGGAGAAAATATTTATAAATCATATATCTGATAGGAGGATAATATTCAGAATGTATAAAGAACTCCTACAACTCAACAACAAAATAACTCAACTTAAAAGAATGGACAAAAAACCTGAATAGACATTTCTTCAACAAAGAAATACAAAAACCAATAAACAAATGAAAAGATACTCGACACTGCTAATCATTATGGAGACACAAATCAAAACCATAAGATACTACCTCACAACCATTAGGATGGCTACCACTTAAAAAAAAAAAAGAAAAAACAGAAAATAACAGTTGGTAATGATGTGGAGACATTGGAATCCTTGAGCAATATTGGTGGCAATGTAAAATGGTACAGCTGGTATGGAAAATAGTAGGGATGTTCCTCAAAAATTTAAAATAGAATTAGTATATGTGTTGCCAAAGTAAGCACTTAAAACTAGAATTTGTATGAAATTCATTAATTCTGCTTCTACGTATCTACTCAAAAGAATTAAAAGCAGAGTCTCAACAAGGTATTTATTTTTGTTTTAAATTTAAATTCAATTAATTAACATATAACGTATATTTAACATATAACGTATAAATAACATATAACGTATTATTAGTTTCAGAGGTAGAGTTCAGTGATTCATCAGTTGGATATAACACCAAGTGCTCATCACATCACATGCCCTCCTTGATGTCCATCACCTAGTTACCCCATCTCTGCACCAACCTCCCCTCCAGCGACCCTCAGTTTGGTTTCTATGGTTAAGAGTCTCTTGTTTTGTCTTCTTCTCTGTTTCCATCTTGTTTTATTTTTATTTTTAATTTATTTTTAAAAAAGATTTTATTTATTTATTTGACAGAGAGAGAGAGAGATCACAAATAGGCACAGAAGCAGGCAGAGAGAGAGGAGGAAGCAGGCTCCCCGCTGAGCAGAGAGCCCGATGTGGGACTCAATTCCAGGATCCTGAGATCATGACCTGAGCCGAAGGTAGAGGCTTTAACCCTCTGAGCCACCCAGGCACCCTTATTTTTATTTATTTATTTATTTTATTTTTCCCTTCCTTCTCCTATGTTTTGTTTCTTAAATTCCACATATGAGAGCATATGATAATTTTCTCTGATGACTTTATTTCACTTAGCATAATACCCCGTAGTTCCATCCATATTGTTGCAAATAGCAAGATTTCATTTTTTCTGATGGCTGACTAATAATCCAGTGTATATATGTATATATATATATATATATGTATATATATATATATATACAACACATACACTGGATTATTAGGCATATATTATATATATATGTATATATATATATACCACATCTCTATCCATTCATACATATATACCACTTCTCTATCCATTCATATATATATACATATATATATACACATATATATATGTATATATATATGAATGGATACACACCACATCTCTCTCCATTCATCTGTTGATGGACATTGGGGTTCCGTCCACAGTTTGGCTATTGTGGACATTGCTGCTATAGAAAGCAGGTGCCCCTTTGGATCACTATACCTTTATCTCTGAGGTAAATACCTAGTAGTGCAATTGCTGGGTCATAGAGTAGCTCTATTTTCAACTTTTTGAGGAACCTCCGTACTGTTTTCCAGAGTGGCTACACCAGCTTGCATTCCCACCAACAGTGTGGGAGGGATCCTCTTTCTCTGCATCCTCACCAACATCTGTCATTTCCTGTCTTACTACTTTTAGCCATTCAAAGAGATATTTGTACATCCATGTACATAACAGCATTATTCCCAACACCTAAAAAGGTGGAATCAACAAAGTGTCCATTAACACATGAATAGATAAACAAAATGTGGTAGATACATACAATAGAATATTCTTTAGCTTTAAAAATAAAGGAAATTCTGACACATGCCACATGGATGAACCTTGATGATATTATGCTGAGTGAAATAAACTGGAAACAAAGAGACAAATATTGTAAGATTCCACTTATATGATTCCCAGAGACAGAAAGTAGAATGAGGCCTGCCAGGGACTGGGGGTGGGGGATGTGGGGAGAAGGGGGATGATTATTTAATGGGGACAGAGTTTCAGTGCTGAGAGATGAAAGAGCTCTGCAGATGGACAGTGGTGATGGTTTCACAATAATGTGAATGTAGGCAATACCACTGATCTGCATACTGGAAAATGATTAACATTAAATTGTATGTTATATATATATATATTTATCACAATTAAAAATACTTAATACTCAACTGAAAAATAAATAAATTAGGCACTACTATACCAAATCTCGAATCTTCCTTTACCTTTCAAAAACCGTTACACCAGAACTACTCCTTTAGGTAGTATCTGAGCTTTGATTTTTGTATCATTGGCGCTTAGCACAATAGCACTTAGCACTAGCACAGTGCTAGTGACATCGCAAGAACTCAATATACCGGTTTAAAAAAAGTACAGGGATGAATACATGGACTCTGATAATTCCTTTCTTATATTTCTCTTTACAAAATTATTAGTTATTTTAACATACAGTGTTAACTTAGTTTCAGGTGTACAATCTAGTACAACAATTCCATTTATCACCTAGCCTTTCTTAAATTTCTAAAGATACTCTGAACTATTTCATGTTCAACTGACATATATACAAGTTGATATATATCATATATATTTCTTTTTTTAGGTGAAGAATTTTCCATTTATATAAAATATTTATATTAGGTTTTTTTTTAAAGTCGAAAGCCTTTAACATTTTTAACACAAAACTAGAAAGAAGAATATAATGGATGTCTGTACATATTACCCAGAATCCACAATTCAGAGCTTTGTTTTTGGCCATGATATATGTTACTATGGTAAACAATAATGTCCTCATTATTACTATGTAATGATGTATTATATATATTACTACGGTAAACAATAATGTCCTCACCTCCTTTGGTGAAGAGGACACTCAAGAGGGTTTGCTTTGCCGCAGGAGGGGAATCGGGAGCCTGACTCGGGGACATCTGACATCTGAGCCGGATGCCATAGAATCAGGGTCATATCTTTCTGTCAAGTACATCCCAATGCCTGGCATACATGTGAGAAGACGGAGCTAAAGAAGTGAAGTGATTGGCCAAGATCACACAGATGGTAAACGGTGGACGTAGGATATCTATCTCCAAAACCCCAGGTATATGACAACATCTGCCAGATCCATTAGGTTGAATTTCTTTATTTTCACTTCTTTATGCTAAGTGAATTATCTTAACTAATAAGATTAATTTTCCAACATGACTTGGTCAATTTTTCAGATATGGTTAATTAAAATTCTCTTAAAAAGAAACAAATGCCAATGTGACTGGTATTTGAGTTTTGGGAATGTCCTCCCCACTCTCTCTAAGCACTGGGTTTTGCTTCTTGAACCCTGACTGCTGAAGCACGTGCTAAGACCCATGGGGTCTGATGGCAACAGGGCCTCCTGGCTGCACGATTTGGAAGAGAAAGTTACTACCTCCACAGTCAGTTACTACTTAAGTTGCTAAATTAGACCCAGATTTATCCTTTTTTTTGTCAATGAGGAAGCAATTTATTCATTTTAGAAAAATGTTTTTGTCCTACTCTTTCCCCCAATTCCCCAGGCAGATTTACCACCGTGAATCACAAACTCAGGCTCAAATGAGGTAGCATCTGCAAAGAGCTTTGTAAGTGGTGAATCAGTACATGCAGTAAGGTAGACTGACTTGATTGTTAGAAAATGTAACTTTATATTTTCCGATGCAGACTGAGCTCCCGGCTGTATACCGTGGCTTTTTCCCTCTGTCTGAACAAAGGGCTGAAGGTCTATAACATACAGTATACTGTGTTGGAGAAGGGACCAGCATTCCTTCCAGTGCTCCCTCACCAGGATATAATCTACAATTATGTTCATAAGGCCCAAGGAAAGACAGAGGTCTGGCCTCCCAGAAGACCATGCTGGAGGCTTTCTCAAGGGAGAAACAGGAGCAGGTGTGTGTGGCCAGACACATCTCACCAGGATCCTCTGCTCCAGCTAACACCCCATTCCACTGAAGACAGACTTCCATTCTGCACCAAGCCAATCAGAGAGAAGAAACTTGTTCTGATGGGGGTGTGAAAAACCCTGAACTGTTATAGCCTGTGGTCATTGATCGTGACATTGCACGAGATGTGACCGATTAAAAATGCCGAATTAATTCTTTCATCCAATGATGTTGTGTCACAGTAAGGTGGTGGGCACAGCAGCATCACCGTCTCTCTCATGGAGCATATAAGTGTTTCAGCCTGCAGGAAGTGGCCATCGAGCCCTTCATCTACCCAAATAGGTTCCAGTAAAGTGGCTCATGAATAGCAATGTGAATCCTCCAGCCACACGGCACTCCTTTGGTGAAGAGGACACTCAAGAGGGTTTGCTTTGTCACAGGAGGGGAATTGGGAGCCTGACTCGGGGATATCTGACATCTGAGCAGGATGCCATCAGATTCTTGATGAGAGGAAGGCCAGACAATGCAGTTGTGAGTACAGTGGTGTCTGTGGCTATTTTCTCAGATAGAGCTGAGAGTGAGGTGTGAAGGAAGACAGAGCCAGGACTGGGCTCATCTGGCACAGGCCCACAGATAGAGTCCATTAGGCTCCTTGCTGAAGTGGCGCTTATGCACTTAGGCAGGTGCTGAAATGAGAGAGCCTGAGCCTTGAGATGCTGCTCAAGTCTCGATATGACAGCTACACCGTGGATCATAAAAACCAGATGAGCCAGCAGATAACTGCTATACAGTAACTTGTGTCACAATAAAAATGTCAGTTTTCTGTATTATTTTACAACATTGACTAGCTTAGGAATGCTTTCAAGCAGGACACTGATACCCTCCATTGTTAAAAACAGACCTAGGCATTTATTAACTGGTATTCACACAGCTCCTTCACTACCTGAGTTTGTGAAGCGAGACCCGATTTCCTGTCCTGAGTCGCCCTTCAGAAGCAGCAACCATTTGGGCACTGTAAAATGTTTCCATCAAAAGTGAGAGTCAAGGACAGGCACCCTACGCTCCTCATTCCTACCCACTCACTTTCTTTCTCCCTTCAGAGTTAAGCAAAATTCTCTTTCATTAATTTTATTCTTTGCTCCTTAAA
This sequence comes from Spilogale gracilis, assembly GCA_004023965.1. Taxonomy (NCBI): domain Eukaryota; kingdom Metazoa; phylum Chordata; class Mammalia; order Carnivora; family Mephitidae; genus Spilogale; species Spilogale gracilis. The sequence goes on from PITA01003220.1 coordinate 118,227, forward strand.
AAGAGTCCTATAACAAAGAACTGAAGTGGAAAGCCTTCATAATTATTTTAAGGAAAGTCTGCTCCCTGCTCCCGAGTATGAGATGAGCTCTGTGGACAGTGTCATGCTGGCCTGAGCCTGGAAACTGGGCTCCTGTCTTCAGCTATGCCTTGCACAGTGCTGGGGTCCAACACTTCTGGAGTGTTCTCAAGGCTGGGAGTGGGAAGGGTATGTGTCTGCAAATAGATAGATAGATATCCAGATGATGACCTAGAAGACATGGCCCTGAATTCTAAACTGAAAGACATTATATGAAGGTTGTCTTCTCTTCTATGGGGTGGTTCATCATGAACTGACTTTATAAGTATTGCTATGCTTCATAAATGAAGATCTATGTGATGCTCTCTTTTATAGGGATTTAGGGGAAAACATCAATTACTAGCCAGCAGTTGCTTCTCTAATAAGCACATTTCAGCTTGTTCACTGTTTCAAAGCTGAAGTCACAATTTGTGAAATCTCATTTTATTTTGAGTTTTCTCACCTGGACTTGAAGAGCAGTCTGTTGATTGCTGGCCAGGACACCCTCAGGCCCCTGGCAGAACATGGAGGTATAATCCCCTTGTGTGCAGGTGCAAATCTGTCATAGACCTTATGGGTCAGGTAGAAGACTTGCTTTCCATTTAAAAAAAAACTTTATTTAAATTCAGTGTAGTTAACGTATACTGTATTATTAGTTTTAGGGGTAGAATTTAGTGACTCACCAGTCACATATAACACCCAGTGCTCATTACCTCAAGTGCCCTCCTTACTGCCCATCACCCAGTAACCCCAACCCCTACCCACCTCCCCTCCAGCAACCCTCAGTTTGTTACCTAGAGTTAAGAGTCTCTTATGGTTTGCCTCCCTGTCTGTTTTCACCTTATTTTATTTTTCCTTCCTGCCCCCATGTTCATTTGTTTTGGTTTTTAAATTCTACATATGAGAGAAATCATATGGTATTTGTCTTTCTCTGACTGACTTATTTCACTTATTTTTATGCTGTGTTTCATCTATCTGATGAAATAATCATATCAAGTCCACAGATCATGAAGAAAAAAGTAATTTCTTTGAATGACTAATTTTTTAAGGAATAAGAGATTCATTTTTAAAAGAATAAAAGAGCAAGATTTAAAAATCTAGCATATATGTTCATAATCCTTCATCTCAAAACCAGAGAATCTGGGACACCTAAAGCACCTGAGAGATGACTTAGCTCAGTGTCCGTCTTACAGGACAGCGACTGAGGTGCCACCCCTGGGGAGGCCAATGTCTTGACCAAAGTCACCTTGGCAGGATGGTGGCGTTACCCAGCCATGCCAAGGGACAAGGAAGGTGAGGTGCGATTAGGGTTTGCCTAGAGATGAGAACTTGGCCAGTGAGGAAGGCCTGGGGTTGTCCTCTAATATCTGAAAGACTCACATGGATGAGGGATTGGCATTCTTTGGGGTAGATAAATATAGAAGTCATATACAGGCAGGTTTTAATTTAATTTTTTTTGAATTCTTTTTTTATTACATTATTTTATTTTTTTCAGTGTTCCAAGATTCATTGTTTATGCCTCACAGGTTTTAGTTTAATTTAGTTTAATTTAGAGAAAACATAGCTCTAATGGAAAAAAAAATAACAACAGCTTTTTTTCTTTCTTTTTTTTAAACAATAGCTTTCTGACAGTAGAAGGTGCCACGTCATGAAGTAGTGATAAACTCTTCAGCACTGAGCAAAACAGACCCTGTGGCCTCTGTGGGGATATGCGAGGATTTGTGCATCAGGTGGGGAGTATGGAAAATCCCACTGCTGGGTGGGTAGGAACATGGGAGATTGCAGGCTGGGAGTAACCTCGGGGCAGGGTTTTTTTTTTTTTTTTTTTTAACAACTTTATTGTCATATATTTTACATATCATACAATTTACCCATTTTAATTGTAAAACTTACTGATCTTTACTTATTTGAACAAATTAAGCAACCATTACCATACATCAGTATTAGAACACTGTGACCCCTGTAAGATCTCACAGGGATGCTGTTTTAACTAAAGTGCCATCTGTTGGGGCAAGGCTATCTAGTAAGGGGTCGCCTTATCCACACTGAATTGCGGTGTGTGTTGCAATCTGAGCATCTTGTTGTGGGTGGATCAGATGTTGCATCAAAGAACAAAGGCAGGAAGGAAGGGCTGGATGGCTAGGCGGAGATTGGCAGGTAGGTAAAAGCCCTGGGGAGGTCAATGTCAGCCCATAGGTGAACCAAAGGGCTAGTGTTGTGAGGTGGCAACAAGATAAGAGCATGTTCCTTTTCCACTGTTCTCCTCAACTGCACCTAAGATCCTCATTATAATAAATCTGTTTAAAGTAGTGGACACTGTTACTCTGACAGTTTACCATAGCAAACTTTAGAGGGCCTTCAAGAATAATCTCTTGCAAAAGACTGTTATTCAGGAAACTGAAGCTAGCTGCTAGCAAGAAGATGATCATAATTGTAATGTCTATTTTTTTTTAATAGTAACATCTATTTTCAACCCACTTTCTATCCCTAGCAAGTTAACATATGTTCACCAGAAAAAGGGAGTCCTCTTTAAACTCGGGCTCCTTGTGGTGCAAACTGTCCCCCGCCCCATCTGGCTCCCAAAGTATTAATGGCTTGAACACAGACATTCTGTGAGAGCAGAGTATGCTTGGCTCCGTGCCTTAACTGTGTGTCACATTGTTCCTCCATCCCAAAGGACCAGCTTGTGTTCTTAAAGCAGGTACTTAAGTAGCACCTTGAAGAAAATGACATGCATGCTGTTTTATGTACATGCTCACACTTCCTTGCTTAAGCGTGCCTGGAAAGGCCCTGATAGTCATATCTGGAGCAATCATGAGAAGGGCAAGGTAAAACCACCAATCTATGTGCCAATTAAGATTCAAGGTGCCTTAATGGGATTGAGATTTTTTTTTTTAAGACAAAGTCTAGAATTTCAGCTTTAGGAGTTTTGAAGATCTAGAAAGTTAATTCTTCACACGAGACTTGGAAGAGTGGGGCTTATATTATCTTTAAGCTTATAGCACCCAACATCTAAAGAAAGAAAAGAAAGCAACACCAACTATCCAGAAAAACCAAGAAAGTTATTTGAAGGCACAAATTTCATGGAGCACTGGGTATGGGGCATAACCAATGAATCTTGGAACACTGAAAAAATAAGATAATGTAATAAAAAAAGAAAAAAAGGGAAAAAAAAGGAATGAAAATACTGCACACATAGCATGTATTGGTCTGGAAAGGCTGATGAGGAAAGAATGTTAAGGGGTCATGAGTGGTACTTCTAGCAGAAGAAAATGAAGATGAATGTTAGCAAATTAAAAATATGCAGGAGTTACATTTTTTGTTAAAGTTATCAGGCAGAGTGTGATCAAAGCTGTAAGTTGTGTCTCTTCTATTCACTTCTTCGATCAGATGGATAAGAACCACATCTCTACCAAGGCTGGGGATAGACTCCTTTTATTCTGATTATTAGCAGCCTTGTACCTGAATTCAACCTAATTGGTTTGTGAGATATAAGCAACAGGGCATTACAGAAGATAGTGGCACATCTAAAATCCAAATCCCGCTATAAAATCTTTTAAAAATAGACATGACCTCAAAAGAGGGGTACAAAAAATATTCAGGCACAGCACCTAGAATCTTTCAGAGAGCTGCCTGGAAGACAAGTATATTAGGAACTCTCATTCTTTCCAGCACAGTTCCATGGATTTGTAAATACATCAGTGCTGGCCATACCATATGGCCTCCATTTTCTCCCATCTTGACCTTGAGATATGGCCTGAGGAGACCACAAGTCCCAGCAAGCAGTTTTCAATCTATATCTGAGCAGCACCACATAAAAGATGAAAGCAATTACAACAAGCACCATTTGCAGCAAATACCACGATGCAGTCCTCTTAGCTTCTGGAAAATTGCTAGGGAGCCCTCTAACTGGCCCAACATTTGGGCACAGGCCTTACTGACATCTTTTTTAAATTATAAATCCATTTGGGTTAAATTCTCATGGGTTGTGCCTTAGGTCCCCGAGTGGATTGCACAGCAGGTGCTATTAGAACTTAGTCGTAATCAGTGAGTGATGGTCCAGGAACCTGGGAAGGTTCTAATAATAAGCAAGGACTATCATCAGAATACTTAAACACTTAAACAGCTTTGCATCTTCAAAGCACTTTACAAACATTAATTAATTAATATACACTATCCACCCCTGTGATGTAGTTAAGTATTATTATCTCCATTTGACATATAAGGAAACAGACAGGTTAAGTGGCTTGCTTGAGGCCACACAACAAGCCCAGAGTGGGTCTGGGAACGTAAATTAGAAGCACCTGATCCAAACTCGCACCCAGGTGTGCTAGTGGTGTAGTCAGCTGGCTTGCCGCACCGCCTGAGCCCTCACCGCCTGAGCCCTCACCGCCCAGGAGCAAAGAAGTGCCTCTGGCAGAAGGCCGGCACTTGCAGCAGAGCAGCTGACAAGCCCTCAGAGGAGGGAAGCCCGCAGACTTTCTGTTGGACCCTGTCCTACTCCACAAGCTGATGTTACTTCTTGATCACTTTCGGACCCTGAACAGAGTTTGACCTAGAGAGTGGGCCAAAGGAGCAAGAGCCATTCTGTGGCTGACCCACTGCTCTGTCAGATGCAGTGGGTGCAGGGCATGGGGGGGGGTGGGGCAAGGACGGGGCCCTTGGGGTCTGCATCCCCTCACCCTGCAGGACATGCCCTCCGGGGTCTGGCTTCAGGAGAATGCTCAGGCAGGCCAGCTAGCTGGGGAAGGGAGCTGTGCTATCTTCCAGATGACACTGAGGGAGGAAAAACTGGAGGTAAAGAGAAAGCAGGGGCAGCAGGTGCCTACCATCTAAAGGTCACCCAAGACAACAGCAATAACGCAAATTGACACTGGGAACATGGGAGAGATGACTGCGAACCCAGTGAAATACTACAGCAGGGGGACTTAGGAACTCTGAGTGGCACATGGCTCCCGAGACTGAAAGTGCTGGCAGAACTTCCAGTGGTTGGAGAGAAAAAGGGAGCCCTGGACAACAAAGAGAGAGAGCCAGCACTTCTGGTGCCTTCTGTGTGCCAGGAGCTGCATTTACTTAATCCTCAAATTAGCACCATCACATCAAAACATACTTTATTTTCAGCTGCATATTAGGAGTGGGAAATCGAGGTACCGACAGTCCTGGTGGAGTTGGAATTCAAACCGGGTCTAGACAACAGTCACCGTTGGAGACAAGGAAGGACTCTGGGCACTTCAATCCATGCAAGGGCCGAAGGCCTCCCCTAATAACTGAGAGATGGTGGAGACTGGGGATGGCTGTAAAGGCGGCCATGGCACGATGCTGGGGGCCCCGACTTTGAATTCTGCAACCCTGCAGCTGGGGGTGACTTGAGGGGAATGGGGAGGGCCGGGGTGAATTCTGTCATCGGTAACTGGCCAGAGAGTCATTCAAGTGGATGTCACATGGGCTGGCTTATGTTAACTTACATACACTGTCATGAGAGCCAAGGAAAATATCTTGACTTTTTAACTGAATGAAGTCATCCGAATATATCTCTGGTTATTTGATGAGAATGTAAATTTGGGGATAATGCTGGAATAACATTTCGTGCTATCTCCTACCAAGATGCCGAGGGCACTGAGGAATGCTACTGTGGGCATGAATGGATGTTTGTTGAATGAATGACTGAACGAAGCTCAGAAGCAAAACTTTCATAGTACACAAGTCCTCACAAGGAGACTGTCAGAATGAGGACAGAGGTTTGCCTTTATTTTACTAAAAGCTTCCTACTTCTCCCCTTTCTGGATATCGTGAGAAGCCTAGTGCTTTCTTCTCACATATGACATTTCCTTCTATGAACACTTTCACAGAGATATAAAATTTTTATTTTCATAGAGCTCACTGCTCAAATATGGTACTGAAGACCAGATTGTAGCTTTCCCCAGCATCTTACAGCTTTTCTAGAGTACGCAAAAGAGAGAGAATTCAACTCGAGATGTCTTTGAAATCTTTGTGAGGGCTACTGGGAAATAATGGGAATTGAGGGTGTGGAAATTTTGCAGGAAAGACACATCAAAGTGTGTCGAGGATGTTAGAGTTGAGGTTGTTCGCTGAGAAACGCTGGTCACTGCTTCTCTTTATGAACCCAATCCAAACTGTGGAACAACCTCCACCAAAGCACCCCCAAATCCCCGCTTGTTCTGACCTATTTAATTGAATCCCAAGTTTCCTAGAAAAGTAGAAAACCAAGTCACTTTCTCCTTGCTTCTTCTAGTGCCTCCTACAGAGTTCTTCCCACAGCAACTAGATGCTTTCATGAACGTAAGTTGCACTAAGGCATTCCTCCTGCCAAAACAACCCCACGACGAGACACTAGAACCCCAAATGCTAACAATGTGTGCGCTGCCTTGTGTTGACTGGCTCTTGGTTATTTCCCGAACTTCCTCCTCTCCTCCGGCCCTTGCTCATTCTCTCAGGCACATTAGCCCCCCTGCTGTTCCTTCAGTTGGCAAAACACACCTGACACAGGGCCTTTGCACTTAATGAACACCATTCCTCTGAAGATCTGTGTGGCTTGCTCCCGCACTTCTTTTATGGGTTTAGTTCAAATGTCTTGTCTTTAGGGAGACCTTCTTTGCTCACCATTTACCTTGCTGTATTTTCTTCATAGCAGATATCTCCCCTGAACATATTCAATGATTTATGGTCTGTGCCCTCCCATTAGTATTTAAGCATCCTATAAGTAGGTACTTTGCACCCCCAGGATCTATAGCAATGCTTGGCACCCAGTAAGAGTTTTTTGGGTAAGTGTTTAATATCTGTATGTATCACCTATTATAGTTTCTTTGCAATAATTAGAACTGCATTTATTTAATCCTCAAATAAAAATAATCCATAAAGGTTTTTTGTTTGTTTGTTTTAATTTGGTGACTCTTTTTTGTCAAATTGATTCTGAAGTGTTACTGACTCCTACTCCAAAAAAACAACTTTGGATCTTAATAACTGATTTTTAAGACAAAGAATCTGCTCTTTGCTTCTTGAATCTTACATCCATCTTTGGTCAAAACCAATACAAGTCTGGGGCCATCTCTGACCACAAAAATTTCTGTGCATGTAGGCATCGTCTTTCTCGCTCGGACCCAGGCCTCACCTGTCAGCTCCCCCTCTCATCCCATTGTTCTATGTCATCCAGAGGGAGGTTGAGGTGCGCTCTTAGGACTTTGCTGTTTTCTCGGATGGAAGACAGAGTTTTCTCCCCTGGTGGAAAGGAATCATTTCTCCTTAGAGGGGCCTTTGATGAATGAGGGTCCTCTTCCCCTTAGGATTCTCACTTCACGATGTCTGGCCCTACTTTTGCATTTACAACACAAACAACCACATAAAGCTGGACGTGATGCTCTTTTGAGTGTAAGCCAGATGAATAGAAAGGGATTCAATGTGTGACTCTGCCAGTACTGAAGGGTTCGAGCCTCATATAAACTCTTCCCTGATTAGCTGCAGTTCTGGTCTAATAATTAAGAGAAAAACACTAATATTTAATATTTAAACATAATATTTAATTTGGAAAATCCCAGTACAGCAGTAAAGAGGCTGCACATATGGGTAGAGTTTTCTTTACCTCATTGATATTGAAGGTAAAAGGGCAATAAAAACATTTTGAAGTTGATGTTAAAATAGTCCTAACTGCAGAATTAACATGTTTTAGTTCAATAGTGTTCATCAAGCTCACTTACACATGACATATGTGCTGTGTAAATATATATATATCCTTCCACATATACAGTTGGCTTTCCACATGTAGAACTCCCGTGGACAGAGCATGATTCATGGAATTGGCAGTTGGGAGTTTACCTTTTTCCTCTGTATTCAAAGGTGGCTTATATTTTAAGGGCATAGAGTGTATGATCACAATTACTTTAATGGGTTTCAATTCCATATGTGAGAGGTAATGGGCTGGCCTAGGAATTGAAAGTGATAATGAAACATTAATATAGAAGGGAAAGGGAGGTTAGATCCTTGGCTTGTTAGTGCAAAGAAGATAGAGACTTATCTCGGGCTCATGCTATACATTACTTTCTCCTATTATCTAGGGCAGCAATGAGTATCTGATAGGGATATGAATAGAGCAGGGTTTGCTTCTGGTCTGGGTTTTCCTCTTTCCCTGGAACCAGAACAAGACTCCTCTCCTCTTTGGTGGCCAGGTAGTCCTGTTTAGCATTTTGTTTGCAGATGTACTTTGTCAATGGTTAGTGAGTTTCAATTGGAATAGAGCAAAATAAAGGAGGCAATGACAGGATGGTGGAGAAGGGAGAGAAGAATATACATGTGCCTTGTTTCACACAATGGCTACAGCACTAGAAAAATAGAACTTCTGTATATATACTCATGTCTTAAATGTAATGAGGAAGGTTGCTTTCTGAAAAAGATTCCACTGAGCTAAAATGATAATGGTATTCTAAATATCATCCTTAATTTATTTGGTAAGTTTGGATTAGTTATATCAAGTTGAGTCATGTAATAGGTAGAATATTTCCTTCCGGGGACCTTATTTCTAATTTCTAATATGACCTAGAGGAATTAAACTTGACCTCTGGTCATATTAACAGGATTTAGCCATTTGGGAGGAATCATAATGACACTTCCATTCAAGTAGGACTTGGAGTCCCCAGAAGGGCTTTTGATTCTCAAAAAGCCACAGGGGCAGGTATGTAGTAGGTTAAGTAGATTAGGCATCTGTCCCGTATTATGGATAAAAAACCAAAGGCTGCATGAACTTCCTAAGGTCAGACTGTTGTGAGGTCCTAGAAGTGGGAATTACATCCTGTCCAAGGTCCTCTCACCTGCACCACATCTCCTTCACTACCCTCTTTATTTCAAGCTCTGTGTCTGGTGGGCTAGGTCTCCTCTCCTAGTGTTCCTGAAGATGCACAAACACCAAGAACACTGCACATTTGTGGAGCACATATGGTAAATGTGAAGCATCAGAGAATGGCTCTTCCCACTCTCATAGTCTTACAGTACTAGAGGTAAATCTGCCATTATTTACTTAAGTTTTTGTCTACTTACTCATTTATATTAAAAAAAAGTTCTTGCAAATTTGAAAAGTTATACAGGCACTCAATGATCCAAAGGTACAGTCAAGAAGACTTCAAAAGACTTTAAGCAACATGAATTTATACTTATACAATAAGCTTTTATGTTATGGGGTTGTGATTGATAACAGAGTGAATTGGGTATCCACAGAACACGTAAGATCCTTCAGGTACTGGGATACAATTTGAATCAGTCCCTGGGGTATGACTGTAATCAGCTGGAGGACTTGTATAGTTGGCATCTCCTATAATATCTATAGCTGATTTATGACATTTACATTTTTGGTCCCCAATGTCATGGTGTCTTTGCAAGCGAGGCATGAAGCAGCTAAGTGGAACGATGGTAGAGATCTGGAACTAACTTCACTTCTTCTTTGACAACATGAACTCAGCTGGGCACCTTCTGTCTAGCAATCAAATCTCCTAGCTAGTTAGCATTTATGGAGCACTGTCTGGGGGGAGAGTGCGGTGTTTTCTCTGCACCACAAGTACCCTTAGAGTCCTCACAGAACAACAAGTCAAAGCCTGGCTAGATGAGCAAGACCAAAGAGTCACCCTTGATCACAGACTATCATGAGCCTATTTGCAGCTGTGCGCATACTGAGCCTCCACCATTGACTCAGCAAGGATGGCTGTCTTACCGGGGGCCAGAGGTGGGGTAGAGATGGAAGAAGCAAGTCTGCTCAACAAACTGCTAGATGGCTGGACTCAGATTGATCAAAGTCTGCCATTTTGCCTTGTCCATCTGGAACCATAATTCAAGAATGAAATTGCCCTAGGTTTTCTCCTCCCCACCATTAAATTCCATTTAATCATAGTAGGCAAAACGCAGTCACGCTCAAGCAGCCAGATGTTATCATTACAGACCTTTCTTTATAAACCGATGCTGAAACTTGAGTGGTTGATGAGACCAGCTAAGCAGTTGTACCTTTGACCCTGCTGCATTAAACTTGCCCTATCAATTTAAGCTTAGTATAAACACCATTTCCCAGAGCCCCTCATGAAGTCAGCGGTGAGAAGAAGCTGACTAAGCCTAAACATTTTTTAACAGCAATCTTGTCTTACAACACCAAGGGGATTTGCTGGGTATCTGGGGCTTTATAAAACCATATGAACATGCTGAAAGAATTAAGTCCTTTAAAAATGAAAAATTGATGGTGACAGTCCTTTCTGAAGACCAGTTGGTATAATGGCAGCACAGGAATGGGTAGAGAGTTGGTCTGAAATGCTTCTGCATTTTTTAAAGTGACATATTTTTATGAGTTTTTCTTCTTTCCCAAAGGTTTACTCTAAGGTGACCATTCCAATAAAAAATGAAAAAAATGTGTCCCAGTTATCAGTAACCTGGACATTTTAAGAGACACTGAACATATTTATTGTCCTGGTTAAGTTTTTTCTAATGAAGACTGGGACTCTCCTCATGCAAGTATCTTAGGTCCTGGTATCATAATTTTCCCCAAATCTGCATGCAGCTCACATTCCAGTCAAGTTGCACCCATATACATGTCCAGGAAGAATGAAGGTAGTGAACAGTACATTTATTAATATCTCAAATGAATGAAACTTAGATGTTCCATAAAATATAATAATATATTTATGATTTGTAAGTAAATATACTCAACGTAAGGCTATTTCAAAAAAGATCAACCTGGGCAGCGTTTAAATTTTTTTTTTTTTTGGTATAAAAGGAATATCCAGTCACTTTGTGACTTAGCTTCCAAGTAAGTAGAATCGACCACTTTCTTTTAAAATGCTAAACACTGACAAACAAATACATGCATAAGATTTATTATAAACCCTAATGGAAATTACCATGAAAAGTGTTTTATTGAGAAGACAAAAAATCTTGGAATTATAAATTGTAAGTTTTTTTAAAAAATAGGCAAGAAATGTAAATATTTTCAAAGACACGGGGGGAAAAAAGGAACCTAACCATCAAAACAGAACAGTCTCCATTAAGGGGAAAAATATTATCACCTTAGGAATAACGTGTTTTGGAATATGTGTTGCTCAATTCTTGTTACATCAAAAACGCAGCAGGGCATCAGCTAGGACAACAAAGCCAGTGAGTTCTCAAAAGGGACTGTCGTGTGGCCCCCATATATACTGGAATTAGTGAAGAGTCACACATTTGAAGGGAACATATGTCTAACTCGAATTCATACTATGAAGAAAGAACTCTCCATAACCTTCAGCTCTAATGCTGAGGTCAAAGGAAACTTTGTCAAATGTCTTGCTAGCTTGATTAAGAGTCATTATAATTATTTTCTTCAGAAGGAGAAGACAGAAGAGTCCTTTGTTTCATAGGAGAAAGGGATGAAGCACCAAAGTCGGCCTTGGGAGGGTTGGGACCTAAGCTTGGTGCTGTCACAGTCAGTTTTTGGAAACTTCGCGAGCCTCTGCAGAGCCTCACCTGCTCATCTGGGGCTGTTTACTTCAGAGGAGATGGTATCTCACCTTTTTCCAGCCTCTTCAATTTTGTTCTATGCTTCCCAGGTATGTTTCTCTGGGACACAATTCAGAATTCTATTTTCTTTCTTTCTTTCTTTCTTTCTTTCTTTCTTTCTTTCTTTCTTTCTTTCTTTCTTTCTTTCTTCTTTCCTTCTTTCTTTCTTTTTTTTTTTTTAAATTTTATTTATTTGCCAGAAAGATATGAGAGAGAGAGAGAGCGAGCACACAAGCAAGGGAAATGGTAGGCAGAGCAAGAAGTAGGCTCCCCTCTGAGCAGGGAGCCTGACTCGGGGCTCAATCCCAGGATCCTGGGATCATGACCTGAGCCAAAGGCAGAAGCTTAATCGACTGAGCCACCCAGGCTCCCTAGAATTCTATGATCTTTAAGACTATTCTCATCTTTAGGATTCAACAAATGTATGAAATGTTTGTTTAGACAGAAAAATGGGCTTCGTGAATAACACCTTCCTCTGTCACTTAAATAAAAAGAAACAATCTGCATTGTGTGTTTTGCTGTTTAAATGGGGGTGTTGAAAAATGATGTCATCACCTTCCAGAGCACTCCACAGGGAATGCATGAGCCTTTCACTTAGAAGCAGAGGATTGCCACCAACTCTCATACGTGTCCCTCACGGAAGGCCTGGTGGGCTTCTCACGAAAGTCCCCTCAGCCTTACAAAGGAGCAGAAAGATTGAACAGTGTTTTTAGATCCATCAAATCTTCAGGAAGAATCTAATGCACGATTTCAGACCCAGATGAGCTGGGAAGAGAATGAGGGAGCCTCATGGCAGTGCCGGGCAGCCTTCTGGAATTGCAGGGCTAGAGGGCGGTGCCTTGGAAAGGAGAGCGTGAAATGTTTGAAATGTTTGAAACAAGGACCAGAGGCAGGAAGGGATGCCTGTGCACAGGTGTTGTGCACAACTCTCAGATGCAACATTTCTTTTGCTTTGATTTGAACAGGCTATAGGCAGTACGAAGGGTTTCTTTTGGCGTGCCTTTTCCCCTGCACTAAAAGTGAGAGAATGCCTGGGGAAACTATCTGATCATTACAGAGCCTTTCCCACTTAATGTATCACTGGCGGGAATGAGGGATTTATAAGCTTCTGAGGCATCATGACTAGTGACTGATGCTTAGTTTTTCTTAATGAGCAGGTCAGCTATTTAAATGGCATTGGTTTATCCATATGGGGATAACACAGAGAAAAAAGTACATTAACATGAAAAGCTAGAATATTTTTTAAGTTGGTTTGTAATTAAGAAGGACATTTAAAATGAGGACAACTAAGTAGACTTATATTCTCCACATAATCTTCCTAAGGTAACAGCTCAGGAGTAAGGGAGATAATCATCTCTTGTGTCTTTTGTCTTCAGCTATATTTTTAGTTTTCATTCTGCATTCCATGATTCCAAAAGCTGAAGTCATTTTCAGGTCAAACCATGGCCTGGGGTGAGTACCTAGTACTTCTTAAAAAAAAAAATGCATCTTCATTCTAAAAACATGAAAACTCTTGCTCTGAGGCTGGATTCAATGAACCACGCCTCTTACAAGTTGTTCATCTTTCCTCGCTCAGCCAGGCGCACTTTTGTTCAGTTTTGCTGTCACTACATTGCTGCAGGGCTTTTCAAAATTCAAGGCACTGAAGCTCATTTCCATGTTGCTTATCTCCCAGCAACCATGAGGGCCTTTGGAAGGCGTGGGTCTAAGGCCGGGGGAGGAGGGGCAAAGATCTGATGGCAGTGTCCTGCAGACAACAGTAACCCACAAAGGCCCCAGTACAGGAGGCCTGCCCAAGGTGTTAATCAGCTTCACTAAACTCACCTTTTCTAAGCAAACTGTGACCTGCAAAGATGTCAGCTTGTTGGAGCCTTGTGGTAGGCTTATCACTCTCATTTATGAGTTTTCAGACACATTCATGTCGGTACATGTGTTTAAAAGGCTGTCTCTCACTCTATGCCCAGAGTAAGTCAGCAACTGAAAACAGCTTTTCTGTTAGGTTGCTCTTCTGTGAAGTGCCACAGTGATGAGAAGGTGAATGGCTTGCCACTGGGATCAGGCCAAAAGCAACACCACCAGCACTCCACACCACCACAAAAGACGACTGATAGAGGGCAGTGTTATTTTCTAGGCTCATAGTCACCAACGTATAGACACGTAAACCACCGAGTAAACAGAGACACTGAATGAATGACATCATTCTGATGATTGAAGAGGTAAGCATTTTGTACATTCCTGAGTATGTATAAGATAAATTAAAAAAGGCAAAATCACAAATCCAATACCATCGAGTAATTCTTTATTGTTTTTCTACAAAGGAGTGTTTTGTCCTGGATTAGACAAGGCCTAGTAGTCACCCAGTAAAAATCACACTTGGGGCTGACTTCATGGAGGATGGGTGGGGGTTAATTTGAGAAGTCCTGGCCAATTTGAAGCCATTGTTATGTTATGTTTTCCAAAATGATGAAGGCTGTCTGGCGCCCACATCATGAGGAAAGGATGAGAGTAGGTGGAATGGCAAGAGAACGGGAGAGCACTGAGGGGCAGGGATGGTGGGTGGCTAGGATAAAGACAGAAGAGAGAGAGAGGTCAGTGGGAAAGGTAGGGTGACATGATACAAAGTAAGCAATTCATTAGGTGGCTTGTGTGCATGTGTGTAGGCATGCATAAATATAAAGAGACCTAGAGTTTTAATTCCTGCAGCAAAGTGATAATTCTGAGAAACAGAAATCTCTCTGGAATTTCCAGTTTTATGTCAAACATTCTCTGTCATTATTTAAGTCTTTAAGATTAGTGTAAAAAGAGGCATTTCAGAATGCCTGGTCTCCTTAATAAGCAAATCAGATGCTGGGAGGTAATTCTGAGACTGGTTAAGAGGATCCCAAGAAATGGCAGACTGCAGAGGTTTCCCACACCGTGTAGAGAGACCTGTTTTGCCACTGGACTGAAAATCTTCCAGAAAGTGAAAAGAGCCTCAAGAGGATCCAACACCTCATGAGGCAATGGAACAGTGGTGATGCAAATTTCCGGGGCTGTGTGCGTTATTTATTTATGGGTTATGTGGCCTGTCTCACGCTGTATTCTTCTGACCCTGTCTTTGGATGTTTTCTGAGCCCTGCTGGTCAGAAGCCAGAGACGTCACCCGGCTGGAGAGAACTCCGCTCCCTAGTGTCCTTTCTGAGTATGTCGGGAAAGACAACTTAGTGCTGGCTCTGCGCTCCCCACCACGCCCAGCCAGACATTTCAGCAGGGATTCAGAATGTACCACCCAATTCTTAATTCCGTATTTTTAAACACAGCATGAAACAAGCCATCGATCAGCCAACAGCAGCTGGCAGAGGATCAAGCAGGCCCACCGTGGTTTGAACTTTCGTGAAAACAAATGAGGTTTGGGATTTCAGAGGACCTCTTCAGTTTCAGGCCATCACTAATACCGACTATTTTCTCACTAACATTGCAGGCTGTCTGGTCTGCTCACCCTTAGCGGAATGATGCCTGCGCAAATCCACAGGCCTGCCTGGTTGCCAGAAATTAGAAGACCAAGTGATCAGTGCATTGCCATATCCCATCTTCCCTCCCACTGCTTTTGTGCCATGATTAGCCTACGAGTTTTTCACTACGACCTCTCTTCAGTTAAGTTGTCAAAGGGGCTTCCTTCTTTTCTTAATAGTCTGTATTTTTAGAGCAGTTTTAGTTTCACAGAAAAATTACACAGAAAGTATAGAGAGTTCCCATCTACCCTTTCCTCCTGCATTTCCTGTACAATTTCCCCTATTATTAATATACT
Organism: Spilogale gracilis; assembly: GCA_004023965.1. Taxonomy (NCBI): domain Eukaryota; kingdom Metazoa; phylum Chordata; class Mammalia; order Carnivora; family Mephitidae; genus Spilogale; species Spilogale gracilis. The sequence continues at coordinate 133,588 of PITA01003220.1, forward strand.
GCATTAGAGTGGAATTTTTTAAAAGAATTTTTAAAAAAGATTTTATTTATGTATTTGACAGAGAGAGATATCACAAGTAGGTAGAGAGAGAGGAGGAAGCAGGCTCCCCGCTGAGCAGAGAGCCAGATGCGGGCCTCGATCCCAGGACCCTGAGATCATGACCTGACTGAAGGCAGAGGCTTTAACCCACTGAGCCATCCAGGTGCCCTAGAGTGATATATTTACAACAACTAATGAGCCAATATCAATGCATCGACTAAAGTCCACAGTCTATACTAGGCTCCCTCTTCGTATTGTAGTCTCTGGGTGCTGATGAACATATAATGGCACGTATCCGCCCACCATCACAGTGGTGTACAGAAGAATTTTGCTGGCTTAAAGAATCCCTGTACCCCACCTATTTTCCCTCTCCCTCCCCTTCAGGTTGTGTCTTTTGCCTTTTAGCATATCTTACCGATAAAAGCCAGATTTGGTATACTGGATAAAAGAAACCAAGGTCAACAAGCTTCTGGTGTGAGGTTTATGCTTCTCTGGCTAGGAGTTAGGCTGTCTACTATTTGCTGTAGCTATGTCAGAAGCTAACATTTCCGCCAGCGTCCTTGTTTTTGTTTCACCTTCTCTCTTTGGGTTTCCTTAGAGATTCCTTCTTAAATGGAGTCTGGTCCTTGGAGTTCTTTCAGTTGTAATCCCTCATTATTACACAGGGGCCTATTGTGGTGGTGTTAAAGTGTGGGAGAAGAGGAAATACTCTATAACCCTACAGTTAGTTCTCACTCCCTGCGCTGTGACCTTCATAAGTTCTTCACGGTTTCCCTCCACTCCATCTTAAGTGATGCAAGAGAGCTAGAAGGGGCTGGAGGTGAGTAGCTGCCTTTCCTCACATCAAGTAGGCTAGGGTAAAATACTTTCCCTTGATAGAAAGCCTTTGTTTAGAAGGACCGGTTGCTCTGAGTATATTTCAAAATGGTTATTTTTCTCCTCCTCCTGACAAAAGCATGAGGGATTTTTCCTCTAATCTTTTTCCAAAACTGGGGTTCCCCTAATACTGGGGCCCCAGAAATTTTGATGTCTCAAGCTCGTCTACACTCAACCTCTAACAATTAGTTGATCACCACTGATGGATTCCTACGTGGTGCTGACCCAATGGAAGTTTCTGCTCCTGATGAACTCTGATTCTCTGTATTCACCTCTCTCTCTAATTTTGGGGCAGCAGTTTGCCTCATGACCTCAATTTTCTGCAGGATCTAAGAAGAGTTGTTAACTTTCAGTTTGTTGAGTTTTCTTCTTGTTGTGAGAACAGGAGTGATGACTACTTCTTATATGTTGAAGTGGAAACTAGAAGTGAGTTCAATGGACTTTCCTTTTTTCTCAACCAAATGCAACTCAGATCAAATGTGAAAAGGCAACAACACATAAGGCAGGGGCAGTGGTAAAAACCAGACAGGTAGAACATTTTAACTTAAGACTCAGTCAGAGGTAACAGATTAAAATAGATTTTATAATATTTTTCCATGTGACATATTTATAAGTCCCTGTAAAGAAGGATTTCTCTGTGCCAAAATATATTTTCAGGCATTTCTTTTGATTATTTAAAATTATCATAAAAATCACTTTAAATATTTTCATTTACACAAGCCATGGAACACAGCCCAGTCAGCAGTGTCACTCAACACTCCAGGGATTTCATTATTTGTTTAAAACAAGCACCCACTCCAGCACATTCTATGACCCAGAATATGATTCTGATAGCAAAGTAACATATCATCTAAATGAACGCGCCCCATACTTGCTGATATTGACCTTGCAGGGAGTTTAAGGTCCATCAATGGCCCATGGAATGATGAATAAGCACTAACTGGATGTAGAAGAAGGCACACCTTTATTTTCTATGCACTCCACTCATGCAGAACACCTGCAAGGGAGTCTGGCCACTGCAAGTTGTTACAGTTTGGTGTCGCCATATTTTGATAATGTGCAGAGTGTTTTATTGCAATCAAATAATATCTTCAGCTCTCACAACAGCAAAATGCAGGGACTTCAAAGGGATTCCAGTCCAACTGGAACCATCATTACAAAACAAATTTTAGCTTTATTGTTAGCCAGACCACAAAAGGGCAGAGACTGTGCCAAAGTAAATGCTCTTGAAATCTTCTCTATATATTACCTTTGAACAATTAATTGGTCTCCTGGAGACAAGGGGGAAAAAGAGGAAAGAAAACAAAATAAAAGACTGACAATGGAATATATTGTTCTTGGATGTTGTACTGTGGATAAACTATAGTCATATTGCACAAATACCTGCCCAATTGATCATTAACTTCAACGAGTCTGTAATTTTACACATTAGGCTAGGTGTTGTAAACTGAAATCATGCTTGTTTTGTAGATTATATTTTCAGTTGGCCACAGAGAGGAGATTCTACTGCCTAAGAGACTCTATCGTATTTAATATCCAAGACATTCAACAGAGCATCGTCATTGTCACCAAGTCTCAGAGGCGACCTTCACTCACGAAGCCTTTCCCTGAAACTAACACAAATTTCTAACATACGGGCTCTTCACCAACCTGAATTCTTCCAGAACCCTCCAAAGTGACAAGACATGGTTCTGGGTAGCTGGGATAGTGAACAGGACAGGTAGGAGGTGAGTTACAATGAATAAATGGGGGCCTGACCCAAGTAAGGACTGAAATGTTTTGGGGTTCCAATCAGAGTCCCTTTGCCTATGATATTGATTTCTCTTCATAAATTTTCTGTCCTCTGAAGTGTTGTGCAACATAAACGTCAGGTCAGATTTTATTTTATTTATTTTTTAAAAAAGATTTTATTTATTTATTTGACAGAGAGAAATACAGCTAGAGAGGGAACACAAGCAGAGGGACTGAGAGAGGGAGAAGCAGGCTTCCCACCTAGCAGGAAGCCCGATGTGGGCTCCCGGGTCTCCAGGATCATGACCTGAGCCGAAAGCAGTCGCTTAACCAACTGAACCACCCAGGCGCCCCTCAGTTTTGATTTTAGCTCTAATTCTTTACTGTGGCTCTATCTTTTCCATCAGGCGTGGTGCTTGTCTTTGGCTTCCCTCCCTTGGGAGCTGTATCAGAATGCGTGATGTCACATTAATAATGTTCTTTGAGATCCTCATGTTATAGGGAATTATAAAGGCAAAGTGTCATTGATGGCATATATTCTAGATGCAACATCTGAGCTGTAAGAATCACAGAGCAGCTTCCCCTATAATTACCTTTGCTCAGAGTGTTCCCAACCAGGCAAACTACCAAACTAAGTCTGTGAGGACGTCTATCCAGTGTGAGTGCTCAAGAGTGCTTGTCATTTCTCAAACTGATATAAATGACCTAAAAGTCATTTTTTTTTGACAATTTTGGAATATATTTTTTTTATGATAAAATTGGAATATGTTTCCTGAAGAAGCAGCACATAGGTGGGCCAGAGATAATATTATTATTTTTATTATTTTTTTTAAGATTTTATTTATTTGACAGAGAGAAACACAGCCAAAGAGGGAACACAAGCAGGGGGGAGTGAGAGAGGGAGAAGCAGGCTTCCTGCCGAGCAGGGAGCCCAATGTGGGACTCGATCCTGGGTCTCTGGGATCATGACCTGAGCTGAAGGCAGTCACTTAACCAACTGAGCCACCCAGGCGCCCCAATATTATTTTTTTTTATGACAAATTTGGAATATGTTTCCTGAAGAAGCAGCACATAGGTGGGCCAGAGATAATATTATTTAATTCTTGGTCTTTTCCCTCTGACTGTTCACACGTATTGCTACCTGTCTAGGAGGGTGGCTAAAAAGAAGCCCATGCATACACACACACACACACACACACACACGCGCGCGCGCGCGCGCGCCCCAGAGGGGTGATGGGTACAGGGTGTATGTCAGGGCAAGGAGAGGGACGTGTCTCCTGGTGGTATCCTCCTGCCTGGACGTGCTGGCACTTGTCTGAATGTGACAATAGCTTCTGCTTGACTGACATGTATGACATCACATTGCAAATTCTGTCACATTGTTGGAGAAGCCACTTATTTTTCAGTTGGCTGTGTTCTAGTATGCATGGTTCCAAAATGGCACAGAAGAAAGTAGCCCAAGTAGCCCTATAGTGTTCAGAGTCTGATATTTGGAAAATTACAAAAGGCCCCTTGACCAGCACGGAGTGTGGCAGTTCTTGATGCACAGCACGGCTGCCTGACTAACAGAAAGGGCTTTCACCAAAGGTGGTTACCAAGGGCTAGGAGGGTCCAATCAAATCCCACAGGCCCTCTGCTCTCCTTGAACACCCTACTAAAGTGCTGAAAGTTGAAAAAAAAGAATGCCGTGGACTTGCACTTAGTATATTCACATGGAAATTTCTCCTTTTTTCTTTTTTTAAGATTTTATTTTTAAGCAATCTCTATACCTAATGTGGGACTCGAACTTGCAACCCCAAGATCAGGAGTTGCAGGCTCTACCAACAAAGTCAGCCAGGCACCCGACCTCCCTTTTTTAATGGAAAGATGATGGGATTTAGACTTAGAAGATCTGGCTCCAAATCATGGACCCTTCACTTAACAAGTCTTTCGAAAGCCTTCAGTATTTCATAATGTTCTAGGTTTGTGCAATGCTCTGTTCTTCTAAAACTTGGATGCTTTCTGAACACCTACATTTTACCTTCCAAATTGCAGATGTAATTGTGGGTGATTTGAGTGATTTTAAAGTACGTCAGAAATTGTGAGTAAGATCTTTATATTCTACTACTTATTGTAGGAAAATACAAAGCAAAGAGAAAAAGGAGTCTACACCCTGGCCCCCAAAGTCTTAGCACACTTTATAACATGTCACACTTTTAGATAGGAAAATGCCAGTACTGTGTTAAGCCCAAACAAGTTCTCCTGGGGCTCCCCTCTTCAGCTCTCTACCCCGACCACATTGACAACCAACATAGGCAAACTGTTAGCATTTCTCATCAGCTTCACAAAGACTCTTCAGCTAAAGGGATTCAGGTTTTTGCTCCTTGACTACACTGGTATTTTTGCCACTCGTGTGGACCAGGGTCACAACATGTCCACTAGGCCCAGGCAGCAGGCAGACAACATTAGCAAGGGACCATGCACCCAGGGTTTGATGTCTTCTGATTTCTCAGACAGAGGAATCTGAATTTTCCTTGCAAAACATGACATTTAAATTCCAATAAAGAAAGCACTGCCAGTGGTCTGGTTGTTCCTGAGAGGGTCTCTTCATGGGCAATGTTGAGGAGGGAAAGAAAACACATGCACAGCGAGTACACAGAAACCTCACTCTGCTGAGTTTGCTAACTTCCTTACTGTTTGGAACTGGTTCCTATAATATGCATTTTGCCCCACTGATGGTCCTAGTTTTAAAGATTTTAGGATATCAGCTTTAAGCCCTGTCACAAAGGGACAAATTATTTTAACCCCCAAAACTGTCTGAAAGGTTGATGTTGGGAGACCCAGAAAGCCTGGCTTCAGTGCTGGCTTTTCTTTTAATTTCAGCAAACAGGATGTGAGCACTTACCCCCAAGGGTTCCTAGGAGCAAGTGGGTGGGTACCATATAGAAATGACAGGATATGCCACTTGAGGGATTAAAAGCTTTAGACATGAGAGGTGTTTTCATCTCACTTGTAATTTTCCCTAACTTTGTTTCTCAATTAGTAAAAATTCCCTTGCACACACTCAACTTTGTATTTAGGACTCATGAGATGAAGTAGTAGCAGGCTCTTAACTTTCGACAGGTAACTAGTCATATTTCATTTGTCCTAAAATCCTCTAGATTACCAACAGAAGTTTTTTTTTTTTTTTTAAAGATTTTATTTATTTGACAGAGAGAAACACAGCCAGAGTGGGAACACAAGCAGGGGAAGTGAGAGAGGGAGAAGCAGGCCTCCCGCCGAGCAGGGAGCCCGACGTGGGACTCGAACCCGGGTCTCCAGGATCATGACCTGAGCCGAAGGCAGGTAACCAACTGAGCTACCCAGGCGCCCCAAAAGAAGTTCTTCTGTAAGTAAAGTACATTTCATAATTGAAAGAGAGTTGGTTTTTGGCATCAACAGACCTGGCTTCACATGCACGGGATCAGCCACCTCTTAGCTATGTATGTATGTACCTTACACAAGTCATTTGGGCTCTTTGGGTCTCAGTGTCCTCATTTGTAAATGGAATAACAACAATACTTAACTTCCTGTGTTGTAACTGAAATAATCTATAAATACGAGAATGTGGAGCAACTGGAACTCTCAGACATTGCTGATGGGAAGGCGAAAAGGTAGAGCAATTTTGGAAAACAGTTTGGTAGTATCCCATAAAGTTAAAAATAACGTTTGCACATGAACCAGCATCCCATTCATAAGTATTTACCCAAGAGAAATAAAAACATATGTCCACATGAACCTTATACATGAATGCTCTTAGCAGCAACATTCCTATCACTCCAAAAGAAGATAACCCAACAGCCCTCAGCGGCTGAATGGATAAACTGTATGTAGCCACACTGTGGGATACTCCTCAGTAATATCAAGGAATGAACTACTGACATACTAAGAACGTGAGTGAATCTCATAGCCATTAGATTAGGCGAAGGAAGTTAAAAAACTCCAAATGAGGGGCGCCTGGGTGGCTCAGTTGTTAAGCATCTGCCTTCAGCTTAGGTCGTGATTCTGGAGTCCTGGGGTTGAGCCCCACATTGGGCTCCCTGCTTGGCGGGAGGCCTGCTTCTTCCTCTCTCACTCCCTCTGCTTGTGTTCCCTCTCTCGCTGTGTTTCTCTGTCAAATAAATAAATAAAATCTTAAAAAAGAAGACGCCAAATGAATGGTTCCCCTTACATGAAATCCCAAAGAGGAAAAACTACAGCGACAAAAAGTGGAGTGAGGGATCAGCTGCAAAGAAGCAGGAGAGAACTCTGGGGAAACGCTCTCTACCCTGGCTGTAATGATGGCCACACCACTGTATATATTGTCAAAACTCATCAAATTGTACACTGAAAGTGAGTAATTTTTATTTTAAAGAAATTATACCTCATAAAAGAAGGAAAAGCCAAGCCTGATGCCTGGGACCAAGTAAATACCGCCAGCAGCTTGTTAATCCCCCTCCTGCTCAGTTGTCACTGAGAACGATAACGCCGTGCCCATCTGCCATGGCGCTGCCTGCCACCCAGGCCATGCCGATCTCAGGCTCAAGTGTCGCTTTGCCCCTTCAAGTACTTTTCACAAAAAACTGCCTTTTCTTCCCTTCCCTTGCCTTGCCTTCCCCTTCTTTCTTTCCCTACCTTAAAAAGAAGAAAGTAGTGAGACCCAGCTCGTTTGCAAAGCACCTTGGGACAGCTGGATAAAAAGTGGTATCAGAGTGCCAAGTGTTGTACTTACTCTTCTGTTTTCAACTATACAGATAGTAAAGTTCTTTGCAAAGTGGTTTTATTAATAAAGTAAAAACAAATACACATCTGTTTAACTTTAAAAGGTAATTAAAAGGCCAGCTGGTGGTCTATTTCTCATCTTCTTCTATGCTGACTGGTCACTGACGTTCATGTTGCCAGACTTATGCCGACAGGCTCCTGGATTCTGAGGGTGGGGGGGCCTTGCATGGGCCCACTCACCTTCACCCACAGCTCAATCTCACTGAGGTCTTGGGCTGGGCAGGTACGCAGTAGGAACATTCAACAGGAAGAACAGAGTAAGGAAGGAGAAAAGGGACCAAAGGGGCACAGAAGCAGAAATTTTAGGTTTGGGTTGAAAGAAAAATTATGGCTGTTTCACTCAACATTTCTTGGCTTTATTAAGTAATAATGTTGTTAGGTTTTTAAAAAAGCTAACAATTTGTGACAACCTTCTTAATCTTAGCAGAAAGTTCTTAAATATCACATATTGAAGACTTTTTTTTGGCACATACCCGAATCTTAATTTCCCCTGTCCATTCTGGATAATCATGCCATAAAGCAGAGGGAAAAGCCATTCTTTGAGACAAATGTTACTCCACATTGGGGACTTCTGGGCTGGTTCTCGATGACTGTGTGTCTCATCTGGAGGTGGCAGCTAGTAGAATAGGAGCCTGCAACTGTAGTTTCTAGCCCTTTCCTGGATGGAGGCACAGGGTTGTAAGGGGAGAGCAGAACCAAAGTAATTTTCTCATACTCTGCACTCTGAAACCCGAGATGACGCGGTTCTTTCCTGCACAACAGTGTAGAGCGTTCAGTTGGTGTTATGACTTGTCTGGTTCCCACAGAAGGAGGAATCCTGCCAAATATTTGTAATCTGCGCTGAAGTATGCAATCAGGGAAACCACACCCAGAAGCAAGTGCATGGCTGCGTAATTAAAATGATCTTGCTTGAAGACCAGATGGAAACACTGGTCAGGGGTGGAAGAAGCTGATGAATGAGCGTGAACGACATTTCTAACATGTTAACTATGGTTCTGTGCAAAACATTTTCTCCTTGGGCTCTAGTAGACATGAATCTTTCTCTCTGCCCACTGATTCATCTCAGTATCTTCTCATATGTGTCATCATTTAAGACAATATCTGTATCTATTTAAAAACTCTACATAGATCCTCCTGATTGGTTTGTATTTATGTCATAAGCCAAAATGGACTGCACTTATGTGCAAATGAACTTCTCTTTTCCTCCAAGTAAGGCATTTTGTCATATTTTCTATGACACCCCTGAGTAAAAGTGCACGAGATATTAATGTAGGGCAACTTTGGGGACTGAACTATGCCATGTGTCAGGACCAGCTTCACTATTTAAAATAGTTAAAAGTACTCATTTTTCTGAAGTATTGGTGAGACAAAAGACTAAACAAATAATGTATCATCCCAGGATGCAATAGAATTTTTTTAAAAAATAAGATTATTTACGTTAGTAAAGCTGAAATCTATTTTTTGTAGTCCGATCATAGCTATCCGCAGCGCCATCTGTTGAAATGTCGTAAAACTTCATTTCCTCTACCTCCAAATAACAAATACTTTAAGCAAAGGAAGATAAAAGTATTTGGAATCACAGGTAGAACTGGAACTTTATGGAGTTTTAGTCCACCCCTGTTTTAGGCAAAATCACAACTGTGATACTATCCGAGACAAGGGGGAAAGAGCTATTTGCAAAGCCCTTACCTACCTCAGTAATTTTCCCAGCATTTACAAACCTCCTCACAGAATTTCTCACATAACACAAAGCTGAATAGCTCATGCTTCGACTCCCAAGCATTTCCCGAGGTTTCCCAACAGGTAAGATGAGAGGATGGGAACAGTTGGGCAGCATATATTACACACAGTCTCTTGGATACGTCAGAGGATAACTGGGGCTAGAGCTGTAAGAGGCCCAGGCTTCCATCTTCCTGGGAAGGAGAACAATGCCCACATTCTAGATCTAGGTCTTGTCCAAGGTCAGACAGGTGGTGAGTACCAAGGTCAGGACCTGAATTCAGGACCCAGGTGTGCTGAATTTCAGCCCAGAACTCTTGCTATTGCATTGTCTATTGGCATAGGGGCCAGTATTGACTCATCCATCCAACCCCTGGATGGAGCAGCTGTGTTCCATGCACTGTCCTAGGCACTGGGCAGACAGCTGTGAGCACAAGAAGCAGAGTGTCAGTCTCATAGGGCTTACATTCTAATGGGAGGAGAGATTCGAGAAGGTAGATGGTAGGCTGTGATGGGGGTAGCTGTTTTACAGAGGCTTCTCTGATAGAGGGACGCTGTACAGAGACAGAAGGAGGGAGGGAGCCAGCTGTGTGCTCCAGCTTTCTGGAGGTAGAGCAGGTCTGTGTACCATGGGGTGAAGGGTCACTGTGGTTGAAGAGAAGTGAATGGTATTGAGGGGAGGAGCTAAGCCCAGTGAGGTGGGGGAGGGCTGACCAGAGAGAGAGCCTTGTAGGTTGAAGGAGGAGTTAGGAATTCATTTTGAGTGACATGGAAAGTCACAGAAAGGGTTTTGAGGGAGACGTAACATGATCTCACTTCATTATAAAAGTGTCATGCTGGCTGTTGTCATGAGAATAAGCTGTAGGGGGACAAGGTGGAAGTTGTGAGGCTGGTCCTGCAAGAATTCATGGCAGAGAGCATGGTGAAGGAGGTGGTGA
>PITA01003221.1:0-143453 GCA_004023965.1 Spilogale gracilis
GGGGGGGTGGTGGTCCACGAGTCCCCCTTCCCCCACCGCACACTCCCGCCTTCGGCTTCCAAACAGTCTCCACGCTCTCACCCCTTCTCTGGCTCCTCTCCATCAAGACAGAATAGTCTGGCATTCAGGGCTCTTCAGGGTCTGGTTTTATTTTACATTGAAAATGGGATTTTGAACTGTAAATTTTCTTGCAGAATAAAGCTGATAAACAGGAAAGCAGCTTTATATCTGGTCATCACAGTTAACTGTTCACTGTTTCCTAGTGTTTTCCCTCTTGATTCTCCAAGAACTTCTTGGAATACAAACATGTCCTCTACAAATAAGCATGTCAGTTCCTCGCCAAAATTTAGGCTTCTGTACCCGTCAGAAACTCTGTTTGCAAGTGACGGAAACCAGCTCTACTTAAACTAACATTGGAAGGCTACTGGGGAATCAAACTCTGGGTGGCCAAAATAACCAATAAGGCCTACTACAGTTCTGCCTGATTTCCATGCTTAGGGTACCCTCCCTGCCCGCCCTCCCGCCAAAGTTGTAACCTCACAAATGGAAATATCTTCATTTTTTTAATCAGTTACTGTATACAACTCCAAGACCAAGATTTCTGGGTTAAGGTCCATTCCTTCTCTGATTCTGTCCTAATCCTATCTCAATAATTTGCAAACAATATATACGATGGGGGATTAAAGGGAAACCCAAGAGAAATTCATTAAAATATGTGGATGTACACATGGCTGAGCAAGGAGGAAGCTATGGGGAGGGCATATGCGGCTGTATGCCTTGGCAAAGGTTTATGACCTCCTTCCTCTAGTATTTATTCCATGCTGACTTTGCCTTCAGCCAACACCTCAGCAGGTAGGGGTTCTTACATGGTGAGGTGGCCTGGACCATTATTCTCGAGGGGTCTGAGCCCCGGTGGTCCTGTCTAAATATGATTGTTGTAGCCTTCCTTCCATGTCGACCCCCACTCACACCAGTGCTAGCAGGTAGAGCAGCAGGGGTCGAGAAGAAGCTCATTTCTTTATGCGCCACAGAATGACCTCCCGATTACCCTTTGGTTGTTGAAATCAGCACCGTCAAACGCAACTTTCTGCAGTATTGAAAACGTTCTACATCGGCTCTGCCTAATTCTGTAGACAATAGCCATGTATTATCAGTTAATATGGCGGCCTCTAGCCATATGCAGATACTGACCACCTGACAGGTGGCTAGTGGGACTGAGGAACTGAATTTCTAATTTTGTTTAATTGAAATTAATTTATAATAGCCACAGGTGGCTCTAGAATTGGAGAGCACAAATGTCACTCCGTCATTCCAGCCAACACCACCACCTCCTCCTGGGCCCGTTTATCCAGCAGCAGGGAGAGCCCGTAATGGTGGATTGGCACTTCCTATTCAGTGGGCCCATTATATGTACCCAGATTGAAGCTCTCCTCCCTTGGATATCAAAACCTCTAAATTAGCAGATGTAGACGAGACACAGGAATGACAAGCACATTTTTTGAAAGTGGGTTATTTGGTTCAATAGTGACAAATACCAAAATTGATCGCTATACATTGGTTGCTGATTGAATTCACATACCATGTCTGGGAGGACAGTGTCCCAAACCCAATAAAGTTACTGCAGGACTTTTCTGGGTCTTTAATAAGGTAAGGCATATTATGAATGTCAAGAGGAGGATGTAGCACACAGGATTTCCTGTCTTGATTTGAATCTTCTTGGAGCACACAGGATTTCCTGTCTTGATTTGAATCTTCTTCTGTGGACAGGAAATGCTCTTCCAAGAGCAGGAACTGAGAGCAAATGGCCATGTAAGGACAGGAGTGACAGGATTCCTTGTGTCTCCCGTCCTAGGTCTCATGCGGAGCCCTCCCTACCGAAAGGCTGGGGCCAGAGAGGGGCAGATGCCGCCTGTTCCGGCCCACCGAGGCCTATACCTCCTACTGGTGGGACCTCGGGGTCTCCTCAGGGAAGGACGCTGTAGCAGGCAGGAGCCGCCACTGCTGGGCGGCGTCCCTCTCCTGGTTTCCCTGGCTGGGGGACCCTGGCTTCTGGTGGGGAAAACAGTCCCTAGAGCTTGTCTGGTAGGTCACAGAGTCCCGACATCAATGGGCTTCTCATTTTGTTCTCATTTGCCCCTCAGCTTCTAGAAACCTCCCAGAATGTTTACTCTGTAGATGGTGTTATTTGCTGTTTCCCAATGTTGCTAAAGAGCCATTCCGTCTATGCAAACGGAGCAGAGCAGGCGACTCCTGAATGAGCCAGTGTGCGTGCGTGCGTGCCTGCGGATCTCTGAGTGTCCGTGCCGCGCGAGCGCGGGCGAGGGGAAGGGACCGCAGGGGAAGGGGGGCAGGAGGCGGGCGCGTGGGCGTCCAGGCCCGACGTGGACAGTGTGCCCCATGCAAGGTCCTTGCTGCGCACAGGGGTGCCATTGCTTTCTGGGGGGCTGACAGATGCTCCCTGGGAGGCCAGGAAATACGCCCGCATCTCCCCTGGGCCCCGATAGCATCAGCGGCTAAGAGGCCTGTCTGATTTCATTACAAGCCTTCCATCCCCAGGGCTTAAAGCTCAGCCTCCAGACTCGCAGGTGTGGGAGGACTGCGGCCCCAGCAAGGGCATTTTGCTTTTAATCGCGGCCATTAATCTGGCACCAACAGCTGGTCTATCCTGCGTGGGGGGAGCTGACAGGAAGCCCATCATTTGGGAACCCGTTGGCCCTGCTGCTTTACTCGCTAGCAAGTGGGGAGAGAGGAGGGAAACCTTCTTAATCTTGCCTTTCATGGCCCACTTTCCTGGCCTCAGTGGGAAGGATCTAGGTTTGCTTACTCCCTGGATTTTGTGGGAGTTTCCTGCTGCTGGTGGAGGGCCAGCTCCCCAGCCACGTTCCCGTCATTTTCCCAGGGACAGGACTGCCGCGGTGGGTAGTGGCATCTTGCCTGGGGCCAGCCCCAGTCAGGGTCTGTCCTAAAGAGAAGGGGCCCGGGGAGGAGAGGGCTGGGGAGGGGACAGGCCCCAGGGCCAGCCTGGGCAAGACTAGAGAGAGGGCTAGCATTGTGACAAAATGGGCAGGCGGGATACACAGCGCGTGTGTGTGCACGCGTGCACGCGTGTGTACGGGCACACGTCTGCGTGTGTGTGTGAGGTGGGGGGCAGGGACAATGCCATCCCGGTAAATTCCATCCCAACTGCATCCGCCCACCACCCTCGGCTGGAGCTCCCCCAGAATGGCTCCGGGAGACTCCGAGGCAGAGGCCTGGCCCGGAGCTCGTCGGCGTCAGACAAGAGACCCGTGGCAGATGGGGCAGAAGGGGACAGGAGGGGACAGGAAGCAGTAAGGGAGATGCTCCACGGGGTTGGAAAGCAAGTGGGCAGACCGAAGCCTTGAAGGGTGGACAGCGTCCTGCCAGGCAGAGCTGGGACCGGCGTGTGGATGGGGGGGACTTGCTTCTGGGGCTCCCAGCCAAGAAACTACCCACGGGTTCTTGGAGGCTGAAGATCTACTAAAGAAAGAGGCTGCGCTGACATCGAGCTTGATTCCCGGGTGGCAGGCCTGGGGCCCAGTTTCCGGGCTTAGTGGCTGCCTGTGTGAGGGCCCTTTCCTGAGGGTGGCCCTGTGTCCTCAGACCACCTGAGCCCGGGGAGGGCCAGGAGCAAGGCCGGGGCAGCCATAATCCCAGCGACCACCAAGTCCCTGTGCACGGGCCCCGGGGACCCCACGCCGCCCTGGGAGGGGCTGTCACACACGCGAGGAGAAGGGCCAGTACGTGCGTTTGAGCCGGGCCCTGCTTGCTGTACTGTGGGCCCTTCAGGAAGGGAGTCCTGCTGCTCCCCTCCTCCCGCCGGACGGCACGGGCCTGGGCACGGGGCGGGGAGGGAAGAAGATGCTGCAGTCTGGTCCTGGGGACGGTGTGGTGCTGACAAGGTCTTTGATTTCTCAAAGGGAAACTCAGGCTCCCGTTGCCTTGCTAGATGGACCATTTTGGGTAAAGAGGCAAGTAAGCCCTGCATGCACACGAAGCACACGTTTCTCTGGGGTAGGTCCGAGGAGCCCAGCGTGGCCTGGGGAGCTGCCGCTCTCCCGCTTCCTAAGCTCGGTGACCTTCATCGGGTCATTGACCCTCTTCGTGCCCAGGTGTTCTCACGGGTGAAGTGGGGGTGAGAACCGAATCCCGGTCACAGGGCTGTCCCGAAGATTCCATGTGCCGTGCAGGTAAAGGACACCTGGCGACGGTGAGCTATACGCCGGGAGCTGTGCTGTTACCTTGACGTCTCATCATCACAAAGCACCACTCAGAGGAAGAACAAACCACTCCACTGGGGGGAAGCTTGTCCAAAAGGGAGGGCGTCCTGTTTCCTGCAGGGGACTCCTCGGGAGTCCTGATCCCCTTGGGCAGTTGACTCTCCCTCCTGAGTATTTCTAGAATCTGGACCTACTCGTCCATCTCTGTAGCGGCGAGCTGAGTTGGGGAGCTCCTAGCCTCTCTGCCTGGCTGCCCCTGCTCCTCGATTCCCCATCTGGACCCTTCTCCTCTGAAGCTACCAGAAGGACCTTTCCTACGGTGCACATCTGAACACTGACAGCATCCTTCCTCTGAGCGCATCCTGTGGCTCTCATGTTCACTAGAATGAACTTGGTTTTGCACATGCTGTTACCTCTGTCTAGAAGGCCCTTCTCCACACTTTTTCTACCTGATGAACTCCTGTTTATCCTTCAAAATCCAGTGCAGGCATACCTCCTCTTGAAGGTTCTCCAGACGGTGCAAGGAGGAGATGTGCTGGTCCCTCGGGTTGCCTTCTATGTTGTCTGAACCCCTCTGTCGTCCCTGGTTTGCACAACCATCCCAATTACTGTTGTGCGATCTCCCAGAGGACCTTGGGTCTCTTTCTGCCCACACACCTAGCGCAGGACCTGAATCAGGTCAGTCTTGGTTGAACCAAACTGAATTGGTTACGAGTTAAGATCCTTGGGCTATAGATGTCAGTGTCCCAGAACCATGCTGTGCAGCGTTGGACAAGCTCCCTCCCTCGCTGGGCTCTAGACTCCGCATCTCTATAATGAAGACGCTGCCAGGGTCTCCTTCTCTCACTGTCTGGGGGCCGGCCTGCCTCCTCCAGGTATGAACAAAAAGCTTGGGGGCCCTCAGCTACCCGGCTGACCTCCTGACTCTCTGGTCAGCTGTACCCATGGGAATCAGCGACGTTGACCCCTGAAACCAGGTGACTTGTATTCTTGGGAAACAAAGGAATGTTTGCAGAACTTAAAACTTCTTTCTTTTCCCAAGAGAAATGGAGAAAGCTCCTTAAGCCCCGCCGAGAGCAGGGCCACCGCGCTCTGTGAGTGAAGCAGGCTATTAAATTTTGGATAGAAAACACAATCTGCTCTCTGCACTCCCTGGTCCCTTTATTAGCACAATAGATAAATGCAAACCACAGATTCATGGCAGAAAGAAAGAAGTCTGGACTCTCCTCCTAATTAAACTGAGAGAAGCCAGCTAGATCCAAGAACACCCAGCCCACTCAATTAATTAACATTTATTACAATTAGAAAACAATCTAATTCAATCAAAATGCTTCCACAAAAGTAATGTAATGACTTTCCCAAAAAGAAAGTACATCCAGCCAGAGCATTTAGGATGCCGAAGCCCGGTGTGTGGGGGCAGTGGAAATGGCACTCCCAGTGGTGGTGGGGAAACCGCCACTGGAGAGCTGCAAATAGTTTTCTGATTCTCACAAGGCCCAGATTTGAATTCCCAGTGCCTTTGTTCAGCAAAAATCCCTTGATGAGTCCTTTGTTATAAAAGCAGAAAGCAAATACTCACCTGGAGTTTGTCCTATGAACAACATGGGGGGCGCCTGGGTGGCTCAGTGGGTTAAGCGACTGCCTTCGGCTCAGGTCATGATCCTGGAGACCCGGGATCGAGTCCCACATTGGGCTCCCTGCTCGGCGGGAAGCCTGCTTCTCCCTCTCTCACTCCCCCTGCTTGTGTTCCCTCTCTGGCTGTGTTTCTCTCTGTCAAATAAATAAAATCTTAAAAAAAAAATAAAATAAAAATAAAAATAAAATGGTGTTTAGATATGCCATCTTAGGTTTTCATTTCTCTTATTTCTAGAACATTTCAACATCTGGATTCTTCTTTGTTCGACTTGTCTGTTCTCACCTGTCTATTAGCATGTTCTGTGCCAAATGCTTTGTATTAAGTTCTTCATTAACTCAGGTTTAACCCTGTGCCCATTACACGTATTGAGACAGTTTCCCAGGCTGGTTACCTCCGTTTCAGTCTTGTTTCTCGGGCTTTCGGCAGATGACTGCCATCTGTATGTAGTCCACCTAGTCAGCCCCCCTTCAGACCCCATCTTTACATTGCTTTTTAACTCAGGAAGTCCTTTATCAAAAAGAGATAAAACAGATAGGAACTGGGCATTCTTTCTAGTTCTCAGGCTTTCTTTTCTTTCTTCTTTCCTTTGTGGCACATAGCTCTTAGATCTGTTTGGATTTATTTTGGTTTACAGAGTACACATTAATTATTTTTATTTTCCAAATAGCTCACCAATTGAACCATAACACTTTATTGGATAAGACCTTCTTTCCTTTCCACGCAGCGATGTCTTACTTACCCTTTGTTACATTTTTTTCACATATTTCCATTTTTAGGGACTCGTTTTTGTTACACGGACCTATTTTTTTATGCCTGTACC
Organism: Spilogale gracilis; assembly: GCA_004023965.1. Taxonomy (NCBI): domain Eukaryota; kingdom Metazoa; phylum Chordata; class Mammalia; order Carnivora; family Mephitidae; genus Spilogale; species Spilogale gracilis. Next base: position 6,695 of record PITA01003221.1, read on the forward strand.
ACACTGTTTTCTTGATCACAGCTTTCTTCTATGCTTAAATAACCTTTTGATTTTAACGGTTTTTGCATTTCTTTCACCTATCTACTCTTCCAAGTGATTCTGAGAAAGAGAAAGAAAAGAAAAAGGCAGTCCCAAACCATTGAGATTTTTCATTTAAATGTCACTACAGTATTTTGGGAGACGACATGGTCTTCCTAATCAAGCTAATGGCTCATTTCTCATCTCCTGTGGCTCTCAGGAGAGTTTGCAGTTTCTCGTACCCCACTGTGCAGCCACCCTTACAAGTACCACTTGATGCCCAGAGAACTTAAAGTAATAAGAATAATGCATCTGCGGGGCGCCTGGGGGGCTCAGCTGGTTAAGCAACTGCCTTCGGCTCAGGTCATGATCCTGGAGTCTGGGTATCAAATCCCACATCTCGGCGGCGAGTTTGCTTCTCCCTCTGACCTCTCCCCTCTCATGCTTTCGCTCCCTCATTCTCTCTCTCTCTCAAATAAATAAAATATTTCAAAAAATTTTAAAAAAGAATACATGTGCATATATGTATGTTATATAATACATAATGTACAACATATGATATGTAATATATAATCTTTAGTGAGAGAAGCTCCCTTTTAAGAAGTGCTATGATCACGATGGTGATTGGGGTCAGCCCTCAAGTCAAACAAGAAAAGCAGCGTACAGTGCGGATCGTGGGGGGAAATACGTGTGTGCTTTATCTGCGTGGGCACGGCTGGGGACTGAGTACCACGGCTGGTGAAGTGCTGGGAAGACCGGCTTCCCTGTCCACCAGGCTTGGCTTGAGGCAGCCCTACCCCTTCCCTGCGGCGCAGCCTTGGGCACGTCCCATGCCTCTGCTGAGCTTCAGTGACCTCCTCTGCTGCCTGGGGGGGGGTCATCGGGCCGTGGTGAGGAAGCCCGGCCCAGGGCCTGTGCGCAGCAGCCAGGAGCAGTTCTGTCCTCCTCTCCCCTAGCCTGAGTCTGAATCCGAGGAGCCCCATGAGGACAGCAGGTGCAGCAGCTGAAGTGAAGGCCTCCCCGAGGTGCTCGCAAGAAGGGAGGAGCCCAACCCGAGGAGCAAGTTGATTTCAGATGGCTGAGCGCAGTGTCTGATTGGAGTCACCACAAAGCTTCTTGGCTTGATGGGGTCCTGGGAACAGGGAGAAGGACAGGAACAATGTGGGCATGGAAAAATCCAGAAGCGTGTCTGACAGGCGGCCGATGGGGCGGAAGCTGGTGCAGGGATCTGGACAGCAGGGGGAGCCGCAGAGGGGGGGACCCGGGGTCTGCGGTTGGGCAGCGGGAGGTAGCAGGAGGGACATTGCCTGGGGACAGTCCCAGTCCCTTGGGGGGGGTGGGGATGACAAAACCCCTTGTTTCCTCATTGGTAAAATGGGGCTATTCTAGAACCTACCTCAGATGGTTGTTGTGGATATAAAATTAAGCTGATTCTTGGGCAGCACCCTGGCTGGCTTTCTGGGGAAGCCGGTTTCCTGCACCCTGGAAGGCGCTGCCAGTTGTCCGTGCATTCGACCTCGGCCCGCCGGGTCCCTAGTGCCCTTGCCCTCCAGGAGGCTCCTTCACACTCATCCAGACCCTCGACGAGCCTATCTACGGGGACACAGGCCTTCCGAGGAGGGGGCCCCCTGCCAGGCGCTTAGGCTGGGACCCTCGCCCATTCTGGGGGGTGAGTTGGCCCGAAGATGGCTGGAGGTCAAGAGGTTGGGCCAAACCAGGGGTGCAGATGCTGGAGATGGGGCCAGTAGGGTCCGCCCTTCTCAGGCAATGACCCGTTTTGTTTGAACCTCAAAACTCTCTTCTCCCTTCCCCAGCTTCATTCCGAATGCCTCGGCTGTACCCTGCTTTCTAACAAGTCAGGCGAAAACACTGGCACAAATGTTGCTTCACCAATCCATCCTTCCAGCTACTGCCCCCGGGGTGGCGGGCGGGGCACGGGCTGTGCCTGAGCGGAGCCCAGAGGTCAGGGAACGTACTCGAGACCCTTCAGTGAAGCCAGGCAGGGAGTGCTTGTGGCCGGCCGGCTGACGCTCCCAGGACCCTGGAGGCCTGCCTTGCCGGGACAGCACCGGTGAGGCTGTATGGCATCACTGGGACCCAAAGTGGGTTTCTAGGGAAGACGATTCATTCCAGACCCTGGTCTCATTCCTCCGAAATGTCCCCCAGCACACAGACCATCAGGGTTGGGGCAGAGCTCCTGTTGGCACGTGGTGCTTAATGACAGGAGGAAGGCTCTCCGCCCAGCCCCAGGAAGCTCTGCCCAGAGTGCTCCTGTCCCCCCGGTGTCCTGGGCTCACTTAGGGGGCAGGAATGGGGGGAGGAAAGAGCCCTTGGCAGTAAGTTGCACAGATCTGGTCTGAGACCCTGGCTTGATGAGTTGAGTGGAAAATGGGCGGAATGGAGCCATCTCGTGGGATGGAGCGGGCATGACGTGGGACAGCGAGGCATCTCAAGCACCGTCACTGTTCGTGCTCATGCAGCCGGAGCCCAGGACTCTCCGGCACAGGGCCCCGGCGGGGTCCGTGGAGCAGCTTGCGAAAGGCCAGCTGCGTGGGGGTGGGGGCGGCAGTGGGGCCCGGGCTGGGAAGGCTGGGGCGGTGGGCTTGGGGCGGCTTCAGATGTGCTGCTGGGTCTCCGGTAGAGTGTGGTGGGGAGGCAAGGTGCTTGGGTGGCGGACAGTGGAAGATGGCTGCTGGTGTGGAGGTTTTTACTCAGTCTTACCTTCCGACCCCTTGCTTCTGGGACTCTGGCTGCAGCGTGGGCTGATGAGCGGAGGCTGGTGGAGACAGGGCCACGCAGAGCTCACAGCTCTGCCCTCTCAGCAGACACACACGGCTTCCTCCGCTCGGGGCCCCTGGCCCCTGGGCAGCTTCCCCAGCAGCCCGGCTCTCTTCCCAAGCCCTGCTCTGATTTTCCAGCCGAGACTGGCGACCAGCACCAACCACTCCACCTTCTGGTTGCTTCCAGGAACCTTCAAGACCTTCCCGGGATCCTCAAGAAGTGAGGGATTGTGCCCAAGGCAGCCTGTTTCCATCCAGAGGTCTGCATCTGACTCTCTCCTGCCCCCACCATGTAAAATCCAATTTTTAAGTTTTGGCTATATGCCCAGAGCCGCTCTTAACGGCAACGTGTGACCTGCCAACCGCAGTTCTTGGCTCCTAAGGCACCAGTGAAATCCCCCCCCAGCAGATGCCGGTCTACTTAAAAGGAAGCGTGATTTGCTGGCCCTGGAGAGCAGGCAGAGAGCTCCCAGAGCGGAGGGTGCGCACTCACCGCCTGAGGCCCCCAGACAGTAACTGACACCTGTTCATTCCAGGTGGGAAAGATCCAGGGTCTCTGGATCTGAGTCGAAAGCAGTCTGCAGGCACACGGAAACCAGAGGCTCTATCCGCATGTCTGGACAGCACCCCACGCTGAGTAAAGTGACCCCACTGGAACAGAACCGTCAGTTTTCTCGAGGCTTGATCTGCTTCCCCTCCCCAAGTCTGGCTAGAGCAAGTCTGAACTGGTCCCGCCGTCTGGGCTACCCAGGCCAGGGGGGCATCAGATAGTGACTTGAGCTGGCGTGTGCTGGCTCTGTGACTGCTCCGCCCCAAAGGCCTGCTCTCTTGCTCTCCCCACTCTACCCCCGCCCCAAGAAGCCAGTGTGCTGTGCTCGCAGCTAGGAAGGGCAGTTCCCCGGATCCTCCCCAGCAAGCAGGCTGAGCATCGCGGCAGGAAGCACTACGTCGCCCCTGCCTGCTATCTCCTGGGTTTTGTTGTGAGCCTTGCTCCTGGGCCCAGACAGCACAGGCAGACTGTTGCTTTGCCTCTTCGACAACACAAAACTCGAGTCTGGCAACCACTGCATTGCAATACGCCTTAAATATCATCTGCACATTCCGGAGTGATCGCTAGCGGAGGGGAGCAGAAACACCGGGGCAGAGATGGTGTCTGCCACAGTGCAGGGTTGAGAGCTCTAAAATCTGGTGTAAATACAGGGTCCACATGCTCGCGCTTCCACCCATCCTACTCGTAATAATGCGGCAGCTGTCGGTGCCACTTCCAACGGCGCACTTCCCCCAGAGCCACGGGCCTCTCTGCTGCTTCAGGGTCAGCATACTAGCTCCCTGGCCTTCGTGAGCACCTGTGAGTGTGCACTTTAAGGAACTGGCAAAGCAAAAGGTGTGTGAATTCTGTAGCAGATGACGCTCGAGGCGGCAGGAGGCCCTGCCCTGCTCCTGGCGTCTGTGTGACCTGAGCCCTTCACGGAAGGCGGCCAGAACCCGGTAACCACGCTCCTCGAGCGGCTGTTCGGAGACTGGCCACCAGGGGGCAATCTCACACAGAGGACCGGCAGCCCTCCGGGAGCGCAGGGCAGGGCAGGAAGGCCTTCACTCTGTCTTCTGGGGCTAGTTTTCTCAGGTCAGGGAGGCAATGAACAGGAAATACTGTCCAACTGTCCAGGTCAGCAGGGAACGAAGATCCAAGAGGGGGTGAATCCTGGGGAGCAAAACCAACCACGTCGGCAACCAGACTGTCCCCGGTATGTCAACATAGGTGAGTCCCCGAGGAAACAGATGCACGTCTGGTTTTTAGTGTATATTAAAACAATTTTATTTACACAGTAACATGATGCCACAGAGAACACAGCAAAGTACCACAGCAAACCAAAGGGTGGCACCACCTGGCGACAGAGGGGACCTTACATGGGTAGATTTATACAACTCTAAAATATGTAGAGGCTTGAAGCTCCAGGAAAGAGCAAGAGAAGTAAGGTTTTCAAATACAGGGTGTGGGCAGAGCCACGGGGAACAAGGAGAGACTGGAATGAGGACTGCCATGATTCAAATACTGAGAAGGATGACATCTTGCTTCTGCCCTGGCCTCACACCAAAGTGCCCTGCGTATCAACAGAAAATCCCAACTCAGTGCGCCACACTTAACTCTTCAAAAAAACTGGCCAGGGAAGGGATGACCAAGTAGCACTTGGGGAAAGTTTCCTGAAGCAGTGTGGTTTCTCCTTCGAAAATGCTACCCTGAAGCCACATAGGGCTGCTCAACATTCAAAATCATCGTGAGTGGAAACACACACGTACTCTCTGCACACTAAACGGGCAAAGTGGGTTCTCCATGATACAGTAATAGTCGTAGCAAAATATAGGCTCTATACTTCTGCTAGGTTAAAAAATTTCCTGACTCTTTTGATTCCCTGAAACTTTCTTGATTTGAAAAAAAAAAATAAAAGCATGGGGGTGAGTGGGGGGCGGTGGGTGAAGGCGAGAAGCTGGAATAAGGCCAGAGGCCCTCTGGGGTGGGAAGCATGTGACGGGATGGTGGGAATGCAGGCCCCTGCAGCCCACGGAGGCTGGGAAGCTTCTAGCAGTGGCTGATGCAAAAACCTACTCTAATTTCAAACAGCTGCGGAGAGGGGATGGCTGACAGCTGTTTAGCACCTTGTACATTCGGAGCACTTAGAGACAGGAAATGATGGGGACGAGTGGTAACCACCTCTGAGGAAGCCTTATAAAAATGACTCGGATTTGTTAAGAAATCTCCCAGGAGTTCTTTAAACAAACCTACTGGAATGACCAGTCTCTTAGAAAACAGTTGCCCAGCTTTCAGAATCACATGGACACGACGTCGATGTTCCCCAGCTGAAGTCAGGGCGACAGCCACGGTCACGCCCCAAGGAGAGGGGCTGGTTCCTTCTCGGAGCCAGCTGCGGAGAGGGGATGGCTGACAGCTCGAGGCCCACGGCTTTCATCATCATCATCTTTTTTTTTTTTCTTTCTTCCTAATAGACAAAATGGACTTGTTGAAAAAAAGTAGGTGGTGTTTTTGGGAGGATGGATTCTTTTATCAGCCAAATCCCCTGACATGGAATGTATGTGAGTTCTTCTATGGCGACTGTTGAAACTCAACCCCCTCACCTTCAAAGCATCGGGACAAAAAAGGCTGAATTTCTTTGGTATCATCCCTATCTAGGATCTTGCATTGTAGCTCCCCTGGCTTCCCTTACGGCATCCGTTTTGGTCCACGGACCCCCTACTTTCGGCACGGCCATGAGACGCGGACAGCTGGCCTCTGGGGCCCACTTCTGCAAGAGCGGGACTCGGCTTTGTCTCGGCGCAGCACTTTGGGCCTTTGAGAACATGAGCTTCAATGAGGTAAAACTAATAACCCAGTCTTGTGGGCAGCCATCCTGTTCACTCGTTAGGCTGGGCCAGAATTTTCAATCCTCATCAACGAGTGAGGGAAGTAAGAGACATGTCGGAGTTGGCCTGGGGAGCCAAGTCCCACTCTCCCTCATCTTCAAGTATGTCTGACTTTATTCATACATCTAGACTCATTTGGGGTTACAGTGCAGCATCCTGAGTGCATCCTGATTTCTGGGACTAGTCTGTATTTGTTTTCACATCACCCCCAGGATAATCTAGGGGAAAATACTAGGTTTTGTTTTGTTTTGTTTTTTGCAGGTTACCAACAAAACCAAGTCAGGTCATTTCCCAAACTGGAGTATTTTTAATTCAAATTTGGGGAGCTGAGTGCAATCCTTCCACGCCTTACTGTTTAGTAGGCCCCAGACGTCTTTCATTTGCAATACTAGAAACATTCAGATACAGTTTTCCTCCCAGAAATATCTGGTTAAGATCTCTTGGCTTATGAGTTTTCCATGTTAACAACCTTCTTCTGAGTCTGGAGGCATACTGGCCCTCACTTAACCTGACAGCGAAAGGCCACCCAGACTCTTAAAACCCTCACAAGCACCTTTAATTTTATCCCCGCTGTGTCCGTGGTGTGGGTGCTTCTGCCCCCTCTTCACCTCACCCAGTTCATCCCGAGGGCAAACCTTGAAGCCGACAGCCGTCCCCTTGGCCCCCGGTTCTCACTTCGTCTAGGGGTTGGTGGGTCTCCTTCGCGATTCACTCATGATTCTTTTGTGGACTCCACAGGTTCACCTGCTCTTTCTCCCGTCCTGTGGTTATTCTTCATGAGGCAGCTTCTGAGCATCACGTCAGTGGACGTTTACCAAAGGGGCTTTTCCCCAGGTGGGCACTGTGGTCCCAGTCCTCTCTGCGGGACGCCAGGTTCTCTTCCTTCCGAGAGCAGCTGGGCACTCGAACAAGGCGCTGAGCTATGGAGACACATCAGGCTTGGACTTGCTCACCGGTGTCTGGGAAGCCTGAGGCCCTTCTCTGACTCAGTGGCACCCTCCTCCCGTCTCTCTAGCACCGAATGTGCCAGAGAGATTGCTCCTGCTTGCACAGCTTAAGGTAAAGTCTCAAAGGTGGCTTAATGGTTTAAACTCTTGATAAATGGAAGAATCTGTAGTCCAGACTTCAACAGAAAAGAAAAAAATTTCCAAATAATATTGAAGACAGTAACTTGACATGACTTGAGAAAACTTAAAGTGCTATCCTAGTCATAATGCAAAACTCCAACATATATATGTCTGTGTCCAAAGGTGGGGTTTCTTTCCCATTGAAAATGAAGTCCAAGTTCTTAGTGTAATTAAAATGGGACCGTAAAAAAATATTTGTGATAGCATTAGACTGACTGAACCTCATTATTCTGGAAAAATATTCTGAGGACCATCTGACACAGTACTTCTGGTCTAGAGATATTTTGTCTGTTACTTTGTCTCTTCTGCTCTAACCTGTGACACCCTTTTCCTTCTCTATCTCACATTCCTCAGAGAAAAAGTAATCTAGCCACCTGTCTCTGGGAAGCCTGAGGCCCTTCTCTGACTCAGTGGCATTCATCTTTTACCCTTAACAGCTCTGAATATAAAAACAGTACTAAACAAATGTGGTGCGAAGGAGGTGCTCGGTTTACCAGCGCTGTAGGGGAACGGTAGTGGAATGTCCATGCCTAGAATACTACAGAGTTAGCACGAAGAAGGCTAGATCCAAGTCAAACCGGAAAAAAAAAGAAAAAAAAAAAAAAGAAAAAAGAAAAAAAAGAAAAGAAAAAGGACACCTAGAGAACAAACAGAGGGACCAGAGAACATTCTTCATTAAATATGAAACCTCATTAAATAGTCAACATTCAAATTTACATGGGCAAGGCACGAGGAGAATGACATTGAGACAGCGTCTGGATCTGCGAACCGTCTGGGGGAGGGGATGCTGGCGGACGCGCTCAGTGGTCTGTGTGCTGCCCCCTCAGTGTACAATCAGGCGAGGACTTATGTGCACATGGCTATGCTCAGGTGACCGAAATAGCAGGTGGCGAGGCGAGGCGCAGCCGTGCCCCAGGGCCCGGAGACGGAGCGGGCGGCTGGCCTGCAGAGGCCGGGCCGGGGCCACTCCTCAGGCCGAGCTCCGCACGTGGGCCAGTGAGCCCCCGGGGGTGGGGGTGGGCTCCTCCTTAGGAGTCCTGCAGGGTGGCCAGGACAGGGACATCCTCCACGGGGAGCCTCCCAGGGCCCATTTTCTTAAAAACAACAAGAACAACAACAACAAAAAACCCCACAAAGAAGATCACAATAAAATACATTCTTCTCCTTTCTTGACCCTCTTTGATTTAGGTGAATCATATGAAAAAAGCGGTTAAAAATGTTAAATGTTTAGAAATTTCCAGAAGGCCACTAATGCGCTATCTAAGTAATACTGCACAGTCTTGGCTTTCAGAAGCTCCGGTAGGGCGGGTCCCGGGGCTCAGGCCTCTGCACCCCGCGGCGGGCCGCTGCCCTCGGAGGCCGGCCTCGGCCCCCGCACGCACACGTGCTCACCCGCAGGGACGCACACTCACCCGGCCTGAGCGGCCCTTGCATTTCACGGTTGCAGTAAACAGATACTCACAGTTTTGAATAAAACAAGCGCGCACACGTCACCTCCCAGCCCACCACCCGGAAGGAACTCTCATCTCTTAGCGCAAATATCTCCGTGCCAAGGGAAGAAGGGGAGGGTTTCTGTAGAACTTGCTTCCGGTGACATTGCAACAGAAACACTGTAATATACAGCTGAAGAAACACACACAGAAATTGCACATATATTCTCAGGAGAGGAGCACAGGCCCCACGTGGGGGCTCGCGGGCACGCACCCCGGCAAGCAAAACCCTGCGAGCCATCTTCCCGGGCCGCCGCGGAGGGTCCAAGGAGCAGTGTGCGGGGCCACCGGGAGGCAGCCTCGTCCACCAAGGTCAGCGCTGCGAGGAGGCCGCTGTCCCGTCGGGGGCCTCCTGCCCTCCCCTGCCCTCCGTTGCCCTCCGTTGCCCTCCGAGCAGGTCTCAGCGCTCAGGGCGCGGCCGCAGCCTTGACGGCTGCCGTCTACAGCAGGAGGGAAACGACTTAACCCTGGCTACTGAAAGGGGGACTGCTGGCCGGTTACTGCTCAGGGGAACACGGGGCTCGGCCAGCTGTGGCCGTGCACGCTGCCGGCTCTGACAGTAGGCAAAGACAGCACTCTCAACGACCCCCAGCCCCCCGCGGGGGGGCCCTAGGGAACTGCACGTGTGGAAAATCATCTCCGTGTCCCGCCAGCTCTCGGTCAGATCCGAACTGTATGCACCCTGTGGAGGGGGGTGTGCCTGACACCGCATTGGGTCAGTTCTGGAAGGGGCCGCAAGGGGCTGATTAACCCGAGCTCCACTGGCAAGTGGGGACAGAGCTGCGGTGAAGGGGAGTCAGGCAGTGGCAGCAGAGGGGAGACCGGCAGGGCCATCCTCTGGGCAGCACGCCCACTTACCCAGGACAAGGGAAAATGCACTTCTCCTTGTCTTCTGACTGCTGGAACAAAGGATAGAGTCCCCAGACACAAAACTGGCGTGACGCTAAGGACGGCAGTTGTGTCCGGTTTAGAGAGTCAGTGATTGATACTTTAAAGAAAAAAACAACCTGCTGTGAGAGCTTAGTGGATGTTGGTAAAGACTGGTCAAATGTGTCTATTGCTAGCGAGAATAAATATGTGGGTGTTAAAAGGACAGGTGATATTCAGAACTATGGAGGAGCTGCACACGGCTCACTGAGTTCATATCAAAAGGGCTGTCCCTTCTGGGATGGACATTTTCATTTTCTCTCTGCATCTCGGGACAATCAGGGCGAAAGGTGTTCCGATGGAAGGCTACAGCACGGCCGTGCGGCGGAGACAGACCGAGCCTCCCACTCGGCGTGGAGCCGTCGGAGGGGACTTACTTTTTCTGGACAGGGATGGAAGGCTGGTGTCTCTCCTTCCTTTGAATTCTGGGGGAGCGCTGGCGAGGGGGCGGGCACAGGGGACTCGGGGGTGGGAGTGAAAGGGGAGTACCGCCCAGGCCAGACTAACGGTGCTGCAGGATTTTCACGGCACAGCTGAGGGAGTCCGGAGTGGCGGAAGCCAGATACTGAGCACAGAGCCAGTCCTCCAGGCTGACCCCGCCCTCCCTGTCCAGGGACTTCTCGGCGAACTTGATCATGAGCAGTGTTCGCTTGATGTCCAGCCAGTTCTGGAGCAGGGCGCTCCTCTGCGCGGGGCTGGGAGCGACGGTGAGAGCCGGGAAGAGGTCTTCCCGGGGGCCCCAGAGCAGACACTGGAGAATGCCCTTGGCGTCTGAAATGAGGATCCGCTCGGAGGGGTTGGGATTGAGGAGGCAGCTGGCCAACTGCTGTAGGCCCCGGGAGTAGGGGGAGCGGAGTGGGATGCGGGGCAGGTCTGCCCGTGTGTATTCTTTCTCCTTCAGCTCTGGGTTCTCGTCGAAGGGGTTGGGCAGGTGCAGCATCTCATAGATGAGGATGCCTGTCTGGAACTCATCACACTTTTTGTACTGGGTGGCTGTTATGATCTCCGGAGCCAGGCGGGACTGGTCGCGGAGGATCTCGGGGTCCACCAGATGGCTCTTCTGCTTGGCCTGAGAGAAGTTGCTTACTATGAGCCTGGTGGAGCAGGACGAGGTGGGGCTGGGCTCTGCGGGCCCCCCGCCCTGGCTGGCGCCCCCCGGCTGGTAGTGGACCAGCAGCAGGTTCTCTAGACGAAGCCCGCAGTGAGTGACGTGGTGGGGCTTGAGGTGCTCCAGGCCGGAGCACAGCTGTAGGAGCAGCAGGCACACCTGCCTCTCATACACGTCCGGGCTCCTCCCGTGCTGGCCCACAGAGTCCCGCACAAAATCGGCCACGGTGAGATAGGGAACCTCTCTGGTGATAACCACAACGTGGCTCCTCTGCTTCCTGCCGATGACCCCCTGGTTTTCTTTCTGGGATGACTCTGCCTCAGAGCAGGGCTCCGGGCTCTTCCCGTCAGTCTCTCCTTTCACCTCTTCTTCAGCCTCTTCCATTTCATCCTCTTCCTCTTCAGGGGCATCGGGATCGTCCCAGGGAAGCAGACGATTGGGGACTTCGGCAAGGAAATGACCACAGTCTTGCTGGATGTTAAAATGAACAGCCAGACTCTGCCGGACAGCCAAGCTGTGATAGTACTGCGGCGACTCCTTAGCTTTGCTCTTACAGATCTGAAACAAGAATGCATATGACACGGTGTAAGAGGCGCACTTTTATAACCGGGCCTCGGCGTGTGAAGGAGAGTCATCGGAAGGCGGCCGGTTAGGGACAGACCATGTTACAGCGCAGTCTTGGTAGACCTGTGCCGAGGGGCAGATATTGACACGCTGAGCCCTTTGTGTATATCACCTCTAGTCCTTACACTAACCCCTCAAAGTAGGCTCAAGATTTAAGAATTAAAAACAAACAAACAAACAACAAAAAAACAAAAAGAGGAAAAGGCCCAGGGCTACCAACTTACAAACCCAAGCCTGTCTAACAGCAAAGCTTGCTCTTTCTGCTATACCCTGTATGTTGTCTGCAAAACAGAACAACCAAGAATAATATTTGACCTACTTTCTGTAGAGGCTTACAGCCCAAACTTATATAACAGCTCTATAAACTGGGCCAGGATGCCTTATTTTACCACTGATCGGGAAAGTAACGGAATATTGGCCAGGGAAAGTGTGCGTCTGCCTAACTTTCAAGGAGTGTCGTCGTCACCACTCAGGCACGCACGGCTGACTGGCAAGGGAGAGATAAAGGTTGGGGAGAATCATTGGTCTGACCTCGGCTGAGCACAACCAACATTTCCACGGCAGGACTCTGAATTTCAGGCTTTCTCTTTTAAAGGCCAATATTTAGGGGTGCCTGGGTGGCTCAGTTGGTTGGGCGACTGCCTTTGGCTCAGGTCATGATCCCAGAGACCTGGGATCGAGCCCCACATCAGGCTCCCTGCTCGGCGGGAAGCCTGCTTCTCCCTCTCTCACTCCTCCTGCTTGTGTTTCTTCTCTGGCTGTGTTTCTCTGTCAAATAAATAAAATCTTAAAAAAAAAAAAAAGATAAAAAAAATAAAGGCCAATATTTAGGCAGTAAGTCCTTTCCAAAGAATTTTACTAAGCGGTTATGGCTCATGCAGGTTTTTTGATCACAAACATCAGCCAGGAGTTCTACATATCAAAACAACTACTGTATTTCTAGTCGCCCAGGGTTAGACCACCAACAAGCAAATGAAATCACCCCTAAATGGACTGTGCTCATGCTGGGATGGAGAGAAGCCGCCGGTGGAAGCCCCAGAGTCTAACACTCGCCCACAGAAGGTGACGGCCAGGTCAGCACAGCTCCTCCTTGAGCTGGACCCCGAGGAGCCCGTTTCCTACCCTCAGCAAGGATGTGCTGCTGGATTTCACTGGAAACAGGCTCCCGGGAGTGTTCCCGCTGCCTGTTTGCTGCAGTCATACAGAAAAGAAACACATTTTAAAAAGGATTTTCTAGCTTTTATTTATTTTAATTAATTAATTAATTTCAAAAAGATTTTATTTATTTATCTGACAGAGAGAAACACAGCCAGAGAGGGAACACAAGCAGGGGGAGTGAGAGAGGGAGAAGCAGGCTTCCCGCCAAGCAGAGAGCCTGATGCGGGGCTCGATCCCGGGTCTCTGAGGTCATGACCTGACCTGAAAGCAGGCGTGTAACGACTGAACCACCCGGGTGCCCCTCTAGCTTTTATTTTTTAAAAATGTACATTTTCTTGGAAGGGTGCTGATGAGTCTCTAGTTCTGAGAAATAGCATGCTCTGATTTCCATCCAAATAGATATTAAGAAAAATATGAAATAGATGATGGGGACTAAAGAGTACACTTCTCATGATGAAAAAAAAAAAGAAAAAAAAAGGAAACCACCCCCACGCCGCCCACCCCAAACCAGAAAAAAGGTAAAGGAATATCTGGGGGAGAGGAATGTCTTCTCTCATTTACTGTATTTATTACACTTAGAGTCTTGAACCAGTGATCAACGCCAGAAAAATCTCTCTTTCGTCAAATCTTATACTACCTACTTCATCTACTTGAGGGTACATTAAGTATTTTTTTCTTTAACCAAACTTCTGATCTTGAAAGAGAGATAACCCCAGGCGGAGTTCAAGTTCAAACATATATCTTTTGGAAAATATTGTCTTTGGAAAGCTCTCAAAGTCTCTGTACACACACTATAATATATACTCCTGTATGCCCATCAATCACAACACGAACTCTTTCTATACTGTGCTGTTGGCAATACTTCATATTTATGTGTCAGCAGGTATTTAAAAATCCTATACTAGTCATCTTCTCGTTGTACAGGAGTTGGATCTAGGACACGGCACCATTAAACCCACTTCCAATTTTAATAATTTGCTCAATATCACATCACTGGCTGGAATGAAGGGTCAGTGGGCCCGACTCCTCAGTCTTTGAAAAGTCAATCAAATACCACTTGTACGTGAAGCTGAATGAGACTGCAGTTACTCTGGCAGTCACTTTCTAGAAAGGACACTCACTAAGGACCTGGCAGGTTTGGGATTTGGTCCGGCCACTAACTGTGGGACCACGGGCATCTCAGCTAATTTCTCTGGTCTCAGTCTCCCTGAAAAGGGAGATGATATTTTAAAAGAAATCCTGAAACCTACTACTTCATAGGGTGCTTTAGAGGATTAAATGTGATCAACTCTGTAGCGTCGATAGAAATCTCAAAGCTACACAACTGAGACAACACCCCGCAAATGTTAAAAGTGATGTCATATAGAATCTTTACGTTTTTCCAAACAGAGAAAGCAAAACAGAAAAATGCACCTCTCTCTGAGTCTTGAGAGCCACGTGCCCCAGCAGGGAGGCTCTCTGACCACGGATGGTGGAGGCAGCTGGAGCGGAAGAGCTAGAGCCCAAGAGCCCACCGTCCCCGGCCCCCAGGCCACACAGCAGGCTGGCAATATATTCTGGTCCAAGACAGGCTCAATCTAAGGCTGAGAGAGAGAGAGGGAGAGAGAGAGAGAGGGGGAGGGAGGGAGGGAGGGAGGTGGGTGTCTGATGACTATATCTACTATGCTAAGCTGCACTGAAAGAAACTCGCCCCCCTCTGGTTTGGGGTTAGAAGCAGAAAAGTAATGTGATTGCTCCTCACACCGTGTTATTCTGGAGGTGTCTGCCCCCCCCCCCACTTTCGTAAGGTTCCTCGGAGCTGTGAGAGCAGACAAGAACATGGATGCTACAACGAGAATGTATGTTTAGTTTCACAGATCAACTTGAGATAAAGGCCCAAAGTGGTTTACAAAGGAGAAATGATCAATTGTTCAACCGTTCTGGATGCTCTGAAGGAAAATGGCCTTCCTGGTTAGCCAGCCTGCGCAGGCGCCACTTCCTGATGTCTCCATCTGACGATACAGAGACGGGCAGGGGGACAGGGGGTCCCTGCAGTTTAAAGAGTGAAGGGGAAAGGAAGAAGTCTGAAAAGAGGGAAACAAAAATACCAGGGTTTCTAATTGGATCAAAACCGTGAAAATAGTTGTAATGAAAAATACAGACTTATTTTGATATTTCCAAAACGGGATTTCTCCTATGATGAGTATCTCATGACTCTTTATTATGATGATGTTCGTTTAGGTAGGCGTATTATAGGATTCTGTGCACCACACAGTAACAATTTTTCAAATATTAGTAACGTTAGACTCTTTTAGTTTAAAAAAGGAAACTCCAAATGACCTGACTTGAGATGATAAATTTCTGGTCCAAAAGTTATTTCAGAAAACAAGTGGCTCTTTCCAGAACAAAGGGACAGGGTTTCTCCTGTGGGTTGTTGTTCTGACCTCCTTCCCTTACCCGACATTTTCTCTACCAGGGAACAAAGTGACTTCTTCTGGGCCTCCCTTTTTCATTTATCTTTCTTGGAAGGAATTTACATTCCTTCCCTAAAAGGGTAGCTGGCTTGAACTGCAGGAATTTCCAAAGAGATTCCACTCCCTGAGAAGAATGATTTCCACAGGACTTCTAAGCTTCTCCAAATTTTGAAACAGGAACAAAACAGGAGCTGGAATGGTCCCATATCTTCATGTAAGGCTCTCTTTTTCAGTGGGAGAAAAATCATCTCATAGTTTTTTATTTTATTTTATTTATTTGACAGAGAGAAACACAGCCAGAGAGGGAACACAAGCAGAGGGAGTGAGAGAGGGAGAAGCAGGCTTCCCGCCGAGCAGGGAGCCCGATGTGCGGTTCGATCCCGGGTTTGCGGGATCATGACCTGAGCCGAAGGCAGTCGCTTAACTGAGCCGCCCAGACGCCCCCACAGTTGGTCTTACTGTGCAGGGAAAACCCTATTAAAAGGGCAGAGCAGCGCTGCGGGAGCCTGAGCTCCGGCGACACTAGGGGGAGCTGTCGCACCGCCATCGAGGAGTCGTTTCCACCCACCCGGGCTGGTGAAGGGTGAGGCTGGTACCACGGGCCACAGGTCCTCCTTCGGGACCAGGGGACCAGGTGCTGGTTCTGTGGGGGTGGCCGTGCCACACTCAGGCAACAGGAGCACGAACCGGCGGAAATGCTCGAGCTGGGCACAGTGACCCCGGCCCGCGTGCCCTCTCGGAAGGCACCCCTTCCCGGCTGCTTCTCCTGGGGGCCCAGAAGCCGTCACAAGGGACGGGCAGCCAGGGGCAGTTTCACATGCGGACAGCGAAGGAAAAGGAAAACTACCATTCGCGGCAACTGAGCATTCACACAAGTATGTGATGGCTCCTTAGCGGTGCCGTTGGTGAAAAGTCCTGAAGTGATGCAGGCCGAGCCCCAGATGCAGGGCTTGGACAGCTTTAGTCACCGGCCAATCTGTTGGCAAATGCAACAAACAAACAAACAAACAAACAAAACTTCCTGGCATGCAAGCTGAAAAGTTTAATTCCAAACATTCCTTCAATACAGGGGCTCGCTGGCCGCCTGCTCACGGCAACTGCTCTGCAGGCCCTTGAGTCAAATCCGCCGTTAGAAAGCACTTATGTTTATAATCATCATCATCTCGACCTAGACAGCAGACTGTTAAAAAGCAAAGCGTGGGGAGCTCTGACTGTAACCCCACTAAAAGCAGCTGGGGAGACGACGAGAGCCTGCATGTCTGACACTACCGGCCCCTTCAGAATGGCCACAAGGCCGGGAACGGCTAGAGGGGGTGTCCGTACATCTTGCTGTCCCCTCAGCGCCGGGGGTGGCACAGATACCCGGTTGAAGGCCACGCAGCGGGGAGGCCGGGGCAGAGGGTGGCCGTCTGGCGCCACCGCGGGGAAGCGGCTGTGGATGAATCAGGTGTGGGACAGAGTGCTCTTAGCCATCCTCCTTTATTTGACTCTCTCTCCCAAAGGCTCCCTGAAACCTAGCGCGTGCGTGTGGAGGCGAAGTTCGCCCTCCTCTCTTCTCATGGACACACCCCCTGCAGCAAGCATGGCTCTGATCGTCTTGGTCTGTTACTGACTTCCGCATCTGTAAGCCAGACTTGCCTCAGAGCTTCACTCACCTCTGTAATGGCCTGCTTGACCTCCGCACCCCTGCCCCATATGGCCCATCCCGTAGACCTTCTCACACAACATAACCAAGCCCAGACTCTTCTTCCCCCCGAACGCCCTGCTCTCCGGCTACTCCGTCTTCTTGGTGAATGGTCCCATCATCTGTCCCAACGTCTGGCTAAGAAATCAAATTCGCTCTGGATTTCTCCTCTATCTTCACTCCCTACATCCAATCAATCACCAGTTTTAATCGATTCTGTTCCCAAATAACTTTCAAATTATCCTCTTATCTCCATCATCTCCTGTTACCACTATCACCAGCATGGAGCGCCACAGAGATCTCCAGCTGCTCCCCCTACCTCTCCTGTGGCCCCTCGAACAGCAGAGCCACCTTTCAAAAAACTGGATACCGCCTGCCTCATACTGAGACTTCCCAGTGGCTCCCACTATCTTCACAGGAGAAAGGCCTGGCCCGGCCTCCCTCTCCAGTCTTATTTCTCACGTCTCTTTCACTTTTGCCATATAGAACTATGAGCAGCCAGCCCCCGGCTCCCACCCGCCACGTGTTCTGGTTTCTCTCCATCCCTCATCTGCCCGAGGGACTCCTTACTCTTTCAAAGCCATTATCACGTGTCAGTTCTGCCAGAGCGAGAAAGCACCGAACACCCTCAACCACCTTCCTGTGCTCCCGTACACGTCTCTATTACGAACAGGCTGCACATGTTTCGGGTCTGTGTGAGCAGCAGGGTCTATCAGCACGGCCTAGCACGGGCCAGGCCCACGGTGCAGGCTCCCGATACTGAGGATACCGGCAAAGGCTGTATCCGACCCGGGGAACCACACAGTTATTTACTCAGAGCAGTTAGAATATATGAACAGCTTTGATGACACAGATGGAAGTCGGCAAGGTGCTGGGGAGGGGACAACGGCAGACTACTCTGCGTGATGAACGCTCACGACGTGACAACGCAGATGAGCAAAATCGGAACCACAAGGGCTGTCCGCTGAGTCGGGGGCCGCACAAACTTACGCAAAATGACAACGTTCTTCAACGTTCCATTCAATTTCCTCTCTTTTTCCCCAAAGACCAACGATAATTACAAAATACAGGGCTCTTTAAGAATACTGCACATTTGCTTTTATTTTTCCACTGATGGGCTCAGTCGGCCTAGTACGCCTTCAGCCTACTTCCACTTTATCGGCAGGAAATCTCATTTCCATCTCAGGCTACACATTCACGGTGCCGCAGGGAACCTTGAGTGAGACGGGTATTGTAGGGAATGAATCGTAGAGGGGCGGAAAGGAGAAACCCTGAAGACTGCACACATGACGCCACCTGCGGCATTTTGTCACATTACACACAAGCTATCTGCAAACAGGGGAGAGCACGGAATGAAAACCTGCAAATGTGAAAGAGATAGCCAGTATCTGGTATAACCTTGCGCTGACGACACGGGCTTGATCACTCCTTGACCTCAGCTCCTTGATCAACCTAGGAATATCGCTTTGCTTGCTGCTACAGACCCAAGACCCACACACACTCAATGCTGTTACAAATATATTAAACATGGATTAAGTATTCAATACATGAGTGCTGTCTGGGCCCCAGGCACTCAGAATTCCATGCTAGAGGATTCTCCTATGAGCTCTGTCAGGCAGGCCGGGTAAATTTATAGCTTGAATTGCTGCAAAACTGTTCACATGCCCAAGAAACCCATTCTGGGGTCTAGAGAGAAATTTAAAAAGGCAACTGTATAAGATTTTACTATTTTATTTGTAGCTTGTATCCATTAAATCTTTTCATGCTCCCATTCAGCATGTGGATCCAAAGAAAATCACTGGCTTCCTTTTCCCACTAGACTATTCATTTTGATTCCAGATTTATGTGAGCCCCCGAACCCCTTTCTTCCTAAACCAATTCCAGTTGACACTCTTGGGAACCTCTGTCCGTATCCAGCCCTGAAATGAAGTGGACATTTACCTACGATGGCTACAAGGATGCACAGTTGGCTGCAGATCAATGGCTTCCTGTGAAGTTTCAATATTGGAACATATTTGTACTGAATTATGAAAGTGGAAGTGGTTTCCTCTCTATAGTTCTTTCCTTATTACTAACCCAGTAATTAGTTGCCTGTGTCGATAGTCTGAGCTAGTTATAAATTCTTACCAATCAGTTGTTCCTGTTAATGCGTTTTCCTTTAGTGTCTTGCCTTCTCAGCATCCACCCAAATGAGATAAACAAAGACTCTGGAGTCAAATGCAATAAAAGATAGTGGTGTCCACAGTCCGCCTCTGCTTACTACAAGCTTTGAACAAGACTCTTGGCGCAGGTGGACGAAAGGACACAGCCCGCTGTCGCTCAGGGGAAGGGCACATCTTCCCCAAGCTCCATGAGCTCTTTGAGAACAACGACCTGGGCGCCTTCAAAACAAGAAGATACGTATTACCCCAAATCTGGGGCTCTTGGAAAAATAAGGCAGAAATTTGTATTTTTTGCTTATGTGAGATTTTTATCAGCTTCCCTATAGTAATTTCATCCAAATTTCTTCTGAGGTCTCAGCATTTATTATAAAATGATCTCATAAAAGCAGTGATAGAGAATGTCCCATTGAGACTGAGCCATAACTTTACCAACTGGCCCCTCTGCTTGTAGGCAAACATTGTCATTTGTCCTTTCAGGGACAACACTGAGGCACGGCAGGGTCGGTTCACTACTCGGGTACGGGAGAACAGGACGGGTTCCGTGAAGGAAGCCAGAGGCGGCCGGCCATGTACCTGGTGACCCTTTGCAAAAGTAACTATTCCTCCCTGGCCTCAGTTTCCTCCTGTGTATGATGATGAATGATGAGTGCTGGCCCTTCCCAAGTTCTCTTAAGTCTACTTTGGGGATTAAGTGTTCGGTCAGTGGCTACCCAGACCCTTTGAAAGGAGGAAAAAGCAAGGTAGATTTTATGTAGGGCAGGGAGGTTTCAAGTTCATGCTTAGAGAGTCTGGTCTGCTGGGTGCTGCCACTGCAGGTGGTGATGGGGGGATAAAGGAGACACGAAGAAGACAGAAACAGAAGTTGAAGGTTAAATATTGTCTGGGCATCAATTTGGCCTTTCCGTCAGCGAAACAGAAAAGCAGGTTTGCGCTCACACACGTACAGCTTCCCTGTTCCACACACCGTCTAACGGGCTGCATCTGGTGTCTGCTCCCACTATTACCAAGCCTGAATTTTCCTGAGGTTTACTAGAGACTGAACTCCTGCCTTCTCCTTATTCTGCTCAAGCTTTCTGCAACCCTGCGCTCTCTGATCTGAGGGTCCCTGCCTTCTGTTCCTGCTTTGGGTCACTTGGATGAGTAGGGCTTTTCCTGATTTTGTAGACTTTCTACTATAATCATATACATTCCCACAGTTGGAACTAAAACAAGTCTATGAGAAGATTGGGTAGGGGCCCCTGGGTGGCTCAGTCATTAAGCGTCTGCCTTTGGCTCAGGTCATGATCCCGGAGCCCTGGGATTGAGTTCCACATCGGGCTCCCTTCTCGGCGGGAAGCCTGCTTCTCCCTCTCTCACTCCCCCTGCTTGTGTTCCCTCTCTCGCTACGTTTCTCTCTGTCAAATAAATAAAAGCTTTAAAAAAACAACAAAAAAAGAAGATTGGTAACCATATTTCTAGTTTTGATCTCCAATTTGGGTACCAAACCTACATTAAAAAAAAAAAGATTTGGGGCGCCTGGGTGGCTCAGTTGGTTAAGCAACTGCCTTCAGCTCAGGTCATGATCCCGGTGTACGGGGACTGAGGCCCGCATCGGACTCCCTGCTCATTCCCCCTGCTTATGTTCCCTCTCTTGCTGCGTTTCTCTGTATCAAATAAATAAATAAAATCTTTAAAAAAAGTGATTTTACTGACTTATTTGACAGAGAGAGAGACACACAGCAAGAGAGGGAACACAACAGGGGCCCCGCTGAGAAGGGATCCTGATGTGGGACTCGATCCCCAGACCCTGGGATCATGACCTGGGCCGAAGGCAGATGCTTAACGACTGAGCCACCCAGGCACCTCTCAAACCTACATTTTTATCTGGCTATGGGCTTCTCTAGAATTGGCTATCCTATGGGCAGGCTCCACAGACAGCTCCTTTCTGGCTTTTCCGATTCATACTTCAGTTACGACATCACCATGCTCCTGGGGTGCTCTCCCGTCCTGTATCCAGCCTCTCTGCAGACTCCGTCCACCGCCTGTTTCAGCCCTGTGACCACCTGCCCCGTCTTTGCCGCTGTTCGGGGGGCTCATTAGTATTGATCCGGACTGCTGCAACAGCATCATGACGGGCTTCCCTTCCGGACTCGTCCGTCATGGTTTTCTCCTAAAATCACTTCACCACAGTTTTCTTCCAAAATCACTGATCTTATGTTATCCCTCTCTTTAAAAGTCCTTAGTAGTTTCCCAAAAAACCACAAACTAAAGTCTAACTTCTTGAACTCATCATTCAAAGCTCTAAATGTGGTCCCAGATCTTTCCGTAGGCAAAGTTTTCAATGTTCTCTCCGTGTACTGCGTTCACCACAGTGCCAAGTGTCTGGTCCTGAGACAGTGTTACCAGTGACTCTCTCCCTCATTAGTTGTCATTCATCTTTACACCTCCACATTCCACTCTGAACCTTCATTATAATCTGTCTTGTTTAAGAGTGATTTATGCCTTTGTCCTCCCACTGCCACTGGAATATAAGCTTCTTGGGGGTGAGGTTTTGTCTTATTCACATATATTTCTGTAAACCCACACAGATATCATAATTTTTAAAACAGTAAGTGTTTGCTGAAAGGTCAAGAAATACTGAATGCCCTTTATGTACATGGCACTATTCTGGATAGTATATACTGCTTTCTGATGCTAAATATATCAGATCAGCAATGTGACAAGGATACAAGCATTGATAAACTCTGGTCCCCGCCACGGGGAAGCTCAGTGTAATAGTGGGGGAGGGGAGGCAGGTGACTTCCATGCTGTGGAATCGCGCGACCATGGCATGATGGCGCGGCGACAGGGAGAGCCACCAAGTATGGAGTGGGTACATGGGGAGGGGCTGTCAACATGTTCTCACAACATCAGAGGGGAAAATTCACAGAGCTGGATTCTTTAAGAAAACAGGAGCTTTCTAGGTACCTGAGAAGAGAGTGAGGAATAAACAGGTACCGTTTACTGGATGTTTCCTCTGTGCCAAATGACGCTCTGAGCGCTGCATACATCAGTCACCATGCACACGCTGACTCCTGTGATTTCTCACAATGGCTTTAAGAAGCATGATGTATTTTCTCCATTTTACAGATAAAGAAACTGGGTTTACGTAACTGGACCAAATCAACACAGCTGGCAAGTTGCTAAAGTACAACCTTAAGCCCGGGTCTCTCCGACTGAGAGGCCCAAGTCCGTAACCACTATGTCGACCGTCCTCCAATTCTGTGTAAGAGCCGCCCAGCGTACTTGCTAACAATGCAGTTTCCAGGCTTCACTTGCAGAGGTTCTGATTTTGTAGGTACGGGACGAGGGAGAGGAAAGTGCATTTCTAATGAGGACCCTCAGGTGCTACTGAAATAGGTCACCTACAGGTGACAGTGCCCTGCTCAGAAGTGCGGTCCAGAGAGGGGAACCAGTGCGGGCAAGGCTGGGCAGCATGAAGCAGGAGCTGTTTATAACCTGTGCTGGAGGGCGAGGCCGCAGTGCTCAGGAACTAAGCGCACCTGCCTTCTAACTCACTGTTGTTGGTTTTTTTTTAAACTGAAAAAACATGACACTCTTTAAAAAAAATCAAAATCACCTATAATTATCACTACTCTAAGATAGGCATTAATTGTGTTTTACCATTTTGGAGGTGAAGTTTTAAAAAGTTATGATCATATCGGGGCGCCTGGGGGGCTCAGTTGGTTAAGCAACTGCCTTGGGCTCAGGTCATGATCCCAGAGACCCGGGATCGAGTCCCACATCGGGCTCCCTGCTCGGCGGGAAGCCTGCTTCTCCCTCTCTCGCTCCCCTTGCTTGTGTTCCCTCTCTAACTGTGTTTCTCTCTGTCAAATAAATAAATAAAATCTTTTAAAAAAAAGTTATGATCATACTACTTGGTATTCTGCTATTTTCACATGATGTCTTAAAAAAAATGTTTTCTGCGATTTTATATGGTTTTCACAATAACTAATGGCCACAAACATTCCACTGGGCATCCCTATAACTTATTAATTTTTCCTTAATATCAGACACTCAGTTTGTTACCCGTTTTGGGCAGTGCTACAATTCTTGAGGATGCTAGCATTTAGTAGCTTTCTCTCATAATCTTAAGGAAAAATGTTCACATCTTTGAAGTAATGAGAAAGAAAGCATGTAAGTACCCAATATTCAGACCAGTACCCAATATTCAAGAACAATGAGTGATCTAAAAAAATGTTGAGCAGTAATTTTCCATTATTGTTAGTAACAATAGCACATAATTTTATATGTACTTTATAGTTTGGAAAGGAGTTTCACCACATTAACACATGTGCCTTATTATAATCTTATTATGAGGTAGGTAGAGCAGTTAGTATCTGTTCATGTGAAAACCAAGAGAGGTTATATGACTTACTTGGGAATACACAGAGAGTGAACACAAGCAGGGGGAGCGAGAGAGGGAGAAGCAGGCTTCCCGCCGAGCAGGGAGCCCGATGCGGAGCTCGATCCCGGGTCTCCGGGATCATGACCTGAGCCGAAGGCAGTCGCTCAACCAACTGAGCCACCCAGGTGCCCGGGAATGCACAGAGATTTATTTATTCAGAATTTGGACCCATGTCAGCTTACGCTAAATCAACTTTCTTCTTTATTATGTGTTGGGATGTCTTTTAGTTTAAGATCAATATAACTACTAAAGCTATTGAATGAAAACCACAATAAAGCTACAGACTGAATTGTGTCCTCCCTACATTTGTATGTCGGAGCCCTGACCCCGGCTGTGCTGTACTCTTTCCCTCGCTCTCACCCCCACATAAGATACAGTGAGAAGGCAGCTGTCCACAGCCAGGATGAGAGTCTTCCAGTCTCCGGAATTAGGAGAAAAGATATTTCTGTTTTTTCCAGTCAGCCCATGGTGTTTTGTTACAGCGGCTTGAGCAGACTGAGATCTGGGCCCGAGAAGTGGAGTACTACTGCAACAGATACCCACAGTGTAGGAAGCAGCTCTGGAACTAGGTAGAAGGTGGAGGAGTTTTGAGAACCACGACACGAAGAGCTTAGATAATCTTGAACAGACTGTTGGGAAATATGAACATTAAGGGTGATTCTGGTGACAAATCAGAAATGAGGAACATGTTATTGGAAAACTGGAGAAATGATAAAAACCAAATGACAAAGAACTTGGCTAAGCTATTCTAGTATTTTATAGAAGGCAGAACTTGTAAGCAATGTCATTGTATATTTGGCAGAGAGATTTCTAAGCAGAATGGTGAAGGGAACAGCTTGTTTCCTCCTAACTGCTTATGTTATAAATGCAAAAGGGGAGACAGAAATTGAAGAAGGAATTGTTAAGCAACAAGGAACCAAGACTGGAGGATCTGGAAAATTCTAAGCCTACCATACTGCAACAAAAAAGAAAGCCAGTAGTAAGAAGAATACTAAAGGCATGGTTAATAACCTTTTGTCTAAAGAGATTAGGGGTGTGTCTCATGGGCTTAATCTGTC
This sequence comes from Spilogale gracilis, assembly GCA_004023965.1. NCBI lineage: Eukaryota > Metazoa > Chordata > Mammalia > Carnivora > Mephitidae > Spilogale > Spilogale gracilis. The sequence continues at coordinate 31,127 of PITA01003221.1, forward strand.
ATCTCAGGAGGAGCAGGAATAGAAAGAGGGTTCTCCCAGCAGAGACACTACTGGCTTGAGCTAAAGGGAAAGAGAAAGCAGGATGGGATGAAGGAAAGCTGTTGGAGGTGCTGGATTCTACAGGACCGGTCCACAGAGCGGTTCAGCTATGAAATGGCACTATTCTTTAAGGAAAGGGAAGAATGGCCCTGAAGGTGTTTCAGAGTTTGTCAGGGCTTATTACTCCCATTACAAACCTAGGAGACAAGGCTGTTTCTTCCTGTTTCAAAGGGTAGGGCTGCCTCTCCGGATTTGGAAAGCCAGGATGACCAGTACCTCAGGGGTAGGCCACCCTGGCAGGGAGTCATGTGGGTAGTGCCTCATAGAAGGCAGGGTGGGCAGGGCCCTTACCAAGAGCCAGAGGAGCAGGGTGCCTAGCAGAGCCCTGGGAGCAATGGTGCCCCTCCAGTGGGCCTGGAAGGTAGAGTGCTGAATGAAAGAGGACCATCTACGAGCCCTCATATCTAATGGAATCCACCGTGGTAGGTTTTGGACTTGCTTGGGATCCATCACCCCTTCTTTCCTTCTGATTTCTCCTTTTTAGAATGGGATTGCCTATCCTGTTGCACCATTACATTTTTGTAGTTGAAATATAATTAACATAGTGCTATGTTAGTTCCAGGTGTACAACATAATGATTTAACAATTCTATCCATTACTCAGGGCTCATCACTATAAATATACTCTTAATTCCCCTCACCTATTTCTCCCATCTCTCCATTAGCTCCCCCCAGCACCCACCAGTTTCTTCTCTTCTCTGTATTTAAGAAGCGTTTTTTAAAATCTCTTTTATCATCTGTTCATTTGTTTTGATTTTAAATTCCACATATGAGTGAAATAATATGGTATTTATCTTTCTCTGACTTATTTCACTTAGCGTTATACCCTCTAGGTCCATCCATGTTTTACAACTGTCAAGGTCTCATTCTTTCCTAGGCTGAATAACACTCCACTTGTGTATATATACATCCTCTTTATCCATTCATCTATTGATAGACACCTGGGCTCTTCCCATATCTTGGCTATGGTAAATAATGCTGCAAGAAACACAGGGGTGTACAGATCTTTTCAAATTACTGTTTTCATTTTCTTTGGCCACCACTGTATTTTGGAAGCACATACATTGTCTAATTTCATAGGGTCACAGCTTAGGGAGGAGATCTGCCCCAGGATGAATCAGACCACGAGTCACACCCACGCCTGATTTAAATGATATTTAGATGAGACTTTGGACTGTAGACTTTAGAGTTGATACTGGAATGACTTAAGACCTTTGGGCCTATTGGGATGAACTGAATATATTTTGCTTGTGATAAGAACATGAATTTGGGGGAGTAAGGGGCAGAATGCTATAGACTGAATTCCAAGTCGTATAAATTCATATGTTGAAGTGCTAACCCCTGAGATACTGTGATTTTAAGACAAGGTCAAATATATATTTCTCCAATATATTTGGTCTTCATTCATGGTTCCTGACTCACAGCAACCCAAACCCTTGGAATTTCATTAGTAGAGAGAGTGACAAAGGTGTCTCTTGTTATGTTAATAAGGTGATTTTTGGTCCCCACTTAGGGATGGGGGCTGGTTGCCACAACCAGGCACAGGATCGAAACTTTGGAATTTGCAGCCCCATGGGGACCTCCAACCTCCTTTGGAGAGGGAGAGTCCCTGAAGTTGAATCAGTAGCTAATCACTAATAATTTAATCAATTGTGACTATGTAATGAAGCCTCCACAAACCCCCAAAAGGACAGAGTCTGAAGAGCTTCCAATCTGGTGAACAGATGGAGATTTGGGGAGTGTGGAAGTTCTGTGCCCTTTCCCCATACTTTGTTCTGTGCACCTCCTCTATCTGCTGTTCTTGAGTTCTAATAAGCTAGTGATCTAATAAGTAAGATGTTTCTCGGTGAGCTGATCTAGCAAATTATTTGAACTCAAGGAGTGGGTTGTGGGAACCTCCAATTTATAGCCTGTCGGTCACAAGCACGGGTAACAACCTGGGCTTGTGACTGTATCTGAAGCTCGTGGAGGGTACAGGTGGGTTGGACCCTTGGCCTGTGAGATATGGTACCATCTCTGGGTAGATAAGTTGGATTGAGTTGAATGGCAGGACACCCTTTTGGTATCCAAGAACTGTTCAGTGCTATGTGGGAAGTACGTTCCCCCCATTGGAAACTGAGTTTTGGAATATCAACTTAACTCCCGATTGGACCATATTTGGAGAATAGGGCCTACAAAGAGGTAATTAAGGTGAAATGGTCATAAAGGAGGGGTCCTGATATGGATTAGTATCCTTATAAGAGACACCAGAGGGCCTCCGTCCCCACCTTGGCCACGTTAAGGACACAGGGAGAAGGAAGCTGTCAACAAGCTAGAAAGAGTTCTCACTAGAAATTTTATCAGCCAGAACCTTTATCTTGGACTTTCCAGTCTTTAGAACTGTGACAAAATTAATCTCTATTGTTTAAGCCAGCCAGTCTATGGTATTTTGTTATAGCAGCCTGAGCAAACTAAGACAACACCCAAAGTAATGACCTTCATACTCTATCACTGCAGTAGACTTGGCATCTTCGGAAGGGGGTAGTATTCTTTGGCTTCCAAATTGCTAAATTCTAGCCCTGATCTCCTTTCTGTAATGTTTTAAAGACTTTTTAGTCTCTTCAACAGACAATCACACCTGTTAGCCTACTCCAAATTCCATTTGTATGGGAAGGAATATGTTAAGAAGACAAACAGTAAAACCTTGTTTGTGTGAGCCGACTGCTGGTCTCTTTAGCTTACATCTGCAAAGGAAGGGTCCACAGCGTCCTGGTAGGGTATTCCTCTAAGGTTGCACAAGCAATCGAGTACTTCTAGAAACACCCAGAGGGTCTTCAAATAGACATTTATATTCACCATTTAGTGTAAAACATCCTTTCCCAAACCTGCCAACAACTCCCAGTATATAACCACTCGCCACCTGTTCTTTGGAGATTGCTTCTGCATCATTACAAGCAAAGAAATCAATACTAGGCCATTGATTTGGGAAAGAGACAAGATTGCACAGCAATAATACATAAAGTTAGTCAAGCCCTACTTCTCAATTGTTTTAAAGAACAGATAGTTCAATGCCCCCTTCTGAAATAGGTACTCATCCTGCATTGGTGATCTTGTAGCAATAAACGCCCAAGATAGATGAGGCACCATAACCCCAATTGACTTAACAGCTCTTGAGTGCTACAGAGAATCTCAAAATGCCTTTTTAGACTCAACAGTAATGCATTAACTAGAACCCAGCTCCCCTCTCTGCGGACTATCCCTCAGTTTAATTTACAAAGTGTGGGCCGAGGCCTAGGGTCGCTCTGCCAGCGCCAACAGATAGTTAAATGGTATGGGTGTTGCAGCTGCAGAGATCTGGTCCAGATACGTATTCTGTCATGATAGACAGGTAAAACCAACTGTTTACCTTATCCTTTAGTTTACTAAGATACCATCTGGTCTTTCTAAGCCAAATTAACATGTAAAAATCATTTAGATATGTTAATTGGTTTTGAACTAGGAAATAGAATCAATAAAAAGGAACTATAGGAATGAAGAACATTACCTCTTTACTTTGTGTTTTTAAAAACTCACACGCACTAGCTCCCTTGATCTTAACCCCAACCCCACAGATTATCACTGTAAACAGCTGAGAAAGGAGGAAATTAAGGCTCTTACAGTAACCTAGGGAAGACACTATTGGAGAGCAGAAGGAGTGAACAATTCCAGGGCTTTTTTCTTTTAAAGATTCATTTACTTATTTGAGATAGAGAGAAAGGGAGAGTGAGCATGAGACAGGAAGAGGAAGAGAGAGAGAGAGAGAGAGAGAGAGAGAGAGAGAGAGAGAGAGAGCGCACATCCTAGCAGATGGAGAGGCAGAGGGAGAGAAGCAGACTCCCTGCTGAGCAGGGGAGCTGGACGTGGGACTCGATTCCAGGACCCTGAGATCATGACCTGGGCCAAAAGCAGATGCTTAACCGACTGAGCCACCAAGACGCCCCTTATCAGGGATGTTTTATCCCTTTAAGCCAAACAGCCCCAAAGATGGGTATCATTATTACTGTCTTTTAAAGCTAAGGAAATTGAGACTCAGAGTAGCAACTTGTGAGAAAGCTACTAAGTAGCAGAGCTAGGACCTGAACCTAGATCTTTTGGACTTCAAAGTCCATTCTTTTTTTTTTTTTTTTTTTTTTATAAATATTATTTATTTATTTGACAGAGAGCTAGATCACAAGAAGGCAGAGAGGTAGGCAGAGAGAGGAGAGGAAGCAGGCTCCCTGCTGAGCAGAGAGCCCAATGTGGGGCTTGATCCCAGGACCCTGAGATCATGACCTGAGTCAAAGGCAGAGGCCTTAACCCACTGAGCCACCCAGGTGCCCCCAAAGTCCATTCTTTATTGGATTCCAGTTTATGATGGCAAGGTAGGAAGATCCTGAACTCCCCTCCTCCCTGGACACACTGAGTCTACAGCCACAGATGGAACAATTTGCTCTTAAAAAAATCCAAAGGCTGGCTGAGTGATGAGTATACACTGGGCAAACAAGAAGAAGACCACATCGACATGGGTAGGATCGGATGGGACAGAATCTTGCCATAAACTGCCCCCTTGGTATAGCATCCCATCGCAGGGAGGGAACTCAAAACCTGGAGCTTATCCCTGGAGACTGAAGGGTTTAAATCCTACATCAGGTATCCCAATCTTTAAGACACAAACTTGTGAGACAAGCCTCCAAAACAGCTAACCCTGAAACCCAACAGGGCTTGTGTCCTAAGACCCACAGTGTGTAGTGGTCTGAGAAACCCCTCTTAAAAAGCCTACCTGCTGGGAGTTTCCCAAGCAAGAGGCAGCCATCTAATTGAACACACACATCCAGGAGCCTGCTGGAACACTTTTCAGGGACAAAGACGAGCAGGTACCTTCGTCGTGCTTTCCCGATGCCAGGCTCCAGGGCACCAGTATCCCACAGAATGGAACTTTCATGAGTGTCCGGTGGCCTGATTGTTATAGCTGTTGTCTAGGGGACGCCCCTTGACTGCCTGGCTCTGGCCGCCAGGTTAGTTGGTGCTCCTGGTCCCCTGGGACTGTAATGATAGGTATCCCCCAGGAAAAAGCTTATCCTCCAGCCTGGCACCCTCGATTCTGGGACCACTGTCAGGGGACATCTCTGTATCATGTGGCTCTGGCAGCTTGTGAGGCGTATGCTCCTGGGTCTCACAGAACTGTGACCAATGGAGAAAGAGTTCTTAAGAACCTACCACCGCCCAGAGCCAAGCAATAGTAACAGACCTCAGGAGAGCTTGGTCTTTCTGTGAAGGAGGCCTATTAGCTAACCACGGGGCTTACTATAAACCTGTATTCCCAAAACCTTCCGAGAGAGGGTGCTATCTTTCCACTCACTATCTTTTCTCTCCCAAGCTCCAGAGTATCAAGTCTCCTGGAAGGCAGCCGCATCTGGGGCCGTGGTTTTTGTCTGCTGCCCCAGGTTATATGGCTCCTGCCCGGAAGATACTCCCAGGTCGCCTGGCTCTGGTGGCCGGGAGCCTGCATTCCTGGGTCCCACGGGACTGTGGCCGACAGACAGCTCCTGGCAGGCTTCCATCCCCGGGGCACCGCACAGAGAGTGGTCGGAGGCACAGTCCCTGGTCTTTCTGTGAAGAAGGCCTCTTTGTTTGTCCTGGAACATCGGCCTGAGGGGCAGGCTTCGGGTTTGGCACACATCTAGTGGCCTAGGGAGCTGCTCTGGAGGAACGCAGGTTATGGATACCGTCGCGGTGCTTTCTCTCTGCTTTGTTCCAGCTCCAGCTTGTATCCCGCAAGATACCCTTGTCTAGAGCCCTGATCTAGCTTCCCAGGGGACACCTTCAGATCGCCTTATCTTTGCAGGCCCACAGGACTGTATATATTTGCATATTTTTAAAAGCGGATGCGTCAGGGTCTGGCTTCCAGTCAGCCTGAATTTAGGTGCTGAGACTTTCTCTTTTGGGACACTGTTAGGTCTTGGCCTATTCTCAACTACTGGGAGCTATTAAAAATAAAACAGGCTGCTTGAACAGGCACACACTTGCGAGGACAAAGAGCTGGGGTAGAGCTGAATGACAAGTTCATCTACATGAGACCACTCCTTTACAGCTGAGACAGGTGGCTTATCATCTACTGTATGGAAACAGAGACTCAAGGTCAATGGAAAAAACAGAAGAATATGTACCAATGAAAGAACAAGACAAAACCCCCTAAGGAAAAAGAACCTTAATGAAATGGAGGCAAGTAATTTACCTGAGAAAAAGTTCAAAGTAATGGTCATAAAGATGTTTACTGAACTGGGGAGAAAAATGGATGAATACAGACAGAACTTCAACAAAGAAATGGAAAATATAAGAAAGACCACACAAAAGTCACAGAGCTGAAAAACATAATAACTGAATTAAAAAATACACTATAGGAGTTCTGGGGCACCTGGGTGGCTCAGCTGGTTAAGTGTCTGACTTTGGCTTGGGTCACGATCTCAGGGTCCTGGGACTGAGCCCCATGTTGGGCTCCCCACTTGGCAGGGAGTCTACTTGTCCTTCTCCCTCTCTCTCTGTCCCTCCCCCGTTCATGCTTTCTCTCTCTCTGTCTCTCTCCAATAAATAAAATCTTCAAAAAAAAAAAAAAAAGAAAGAAAAATACACTCTAGGGGTCAACAGCAGACTAGATGAAGCAAAAGAAAGGATGAGTCAACTCAAAGATGAGGTAGTGGAACTCCCTGAATCAGAGCAACAGAAACAAACAAAAAAGAAAAAAGGGCAGATAGCTTAAGGGATGTAGAGAACAACACCAAATGGACAACATTTGCATCATAAGGCTCCTAGAAAAATAAATGAGAGAGAAAGGGATAGAAATCTTATCTGAAGAAAAAATGGCTGGAAATTTCCCTAACCTAGGGAGATAAATAGACATCTAGATCCAGGAAGCCCGGAAAGTTCCAAATAAGAAGAACCCTAAAGAGACCACACCAAGGCATATTATAATTAAAATGTCAAAAGTTAAAGACAAGGAGAAAATATTAAAACAGCAAGAGAAAAACAAGTTGTTATATACAAGGGAACCCCCCACTAGACTCTCAATGCATTTTTCAGCAGAAACTTTGCAAGCTAGAAGAGAGTGGTACTATATGTTCAAAGTGCTAAAAAACAAACAAACAAACAACAACAAAAAACTCATATACAAACAAATCCACAAAAACCACTACTACTGGCCTTACAAGAAATGTCAAAGAACTTCTTTAAGCTGTAAAGAAAGTGCACTAATTAGGAACAAGAACACAAACACATATTAAAGAATTGATATTTACAACAATAAGGGATACACAAAATAAAAAGATGTAAACTATGACATCAAAAACATGAACAAAAAAGAAACCATAAAAATGTGTGGAGGGAAAAGTGATGCTTTTGATTGCAACGGAATGTAACTTAAGTTGTTTAAGTCAATTTAAAATAGACTTTTATAGAGTTGTTATATGTAAGTTCACAGTAACCACTAGGCAAAAACACAAAAGATAAAAGAATATAAGCATACCACTAAGAAACCACAAAGGAAGAGATCAAGAGAAGAAAGAGAGGACCTACAAAAACAGCCCCCAAATAATTAACAAAATGGCAATAAGCACAACTATCAATAATTACTTCAAAGGCAAATGCATAAATTCTCCAATCCAAAGACATACAGTGGATGAATGGATAAAAACAATAAGACCCATCTTATGCCATCCAAAAGAGATTCACTTTAGATATATGGACACACACAGACTAAAAGCGAAGGGACAAAAAAAGATATTCCATGCAAATGAAAACCAAAGAAAGCTATAAAAGTTATACTTATATCAGACAAAATAGACTTTAAAACAAAGACTGTGTTAAGAGACAAAGAAGGCTGGGGTGCCTGGGTGGCTCAGTTGGTTAAGCGACTGCCTTCGGCTCAGGTCATGATCCCGGAGATCCAGGATCAAGCCCCACATCGGACTCCCTGCTCGGCGGGAAGCCTGCTTCTCCCTCTCTCACTCCCCCTGCTTGTGTTCCCTCTCTGGCTCTGTTTCTCTCTGTCAAATAAATAAAATCTTTAAAAAAAAAAAAAAGAGAAAAAGAAGGGCATTATGTAATGATAAAAGGAGCAATCCAACAAGATGCTATAACATTTATTAATATTTATGCACCCAACATAGGAGGACCTAAATATATAAAGCAAATATTAAAAAACCTAAAGGAGGAAATTGACAGCAATACAGTAACAGTAGAAGACTTAAATCAATGGATTGATCATCCAGACAAAAAATCAACAAGGAAACATCAGCCTTAAATGACCAAATGGGCTTAACAGATACATACAGAACATCCCATTCAAAAGCAAAGGAACACACGTTCTTCTGAAGTGCACATGGGACATTTTCCAAGAGAGATCATATGTTAGGTCACAAAACAAGACTTAATAAATTTAAGAGGATTGAAATTTTATCAAGCATTTTTTCTGATCACAGTGCTATGAAACTAGAAAGTAAATAAACAAGGAAAACTGGGAAATTCATAAATTTGGGAGATTAAACTACATGCTACTGAACAACCAAATGGGTCAAAGAAATCAAGAGAAATAAAAAAAAATACCTTGAGACAAATCAAACTGGAAATGTAACAAAGTCCACGCTTTATTTATTACATTGATGAAAACTATGCCTTATTTACAGTGAATATAACTGGGCAACAATTCTTGATGTTAAGAGCTTTAGCTTTCTTGAAGAAGTTGTTTGTCTGGAACGGGTAATAAACAGCTAAGAAATTAATATGGGACATAATGGAGAAACATAGTGGAGGCTATGGAATTAGAGAAATCTGTGTTTAAATCCCAGCTCTACTAACTGTTAGGCGTGTGGTCCTAAGCAAGTCAGCTCATCAGTCTGAGCTTCAGTTTCCTCATCTGTCAAATGGATAAAAAGATCTTAATCTCATAAAATTGATATAAAGATCAAATCATGTAACACAGCAATAATATTCCATGTGCATCAACGGTACATCAACAAATACTGGTTATTTTCCTCTATAAAAATGTTTCTCCAAGAAGCAGACGAGTCCTAGAATAGGGGCAGAGAAGGGTTTCCTATTTGTTAGAGACTAAAGACAGAAACATAGAGTGGAAGGCCATAAGAGACCTATTTGTACAAGCAGCCTCTGCAGACAGTCACAGCTCATCATAATATCTGGTGTAAGGTAGATAGACGATCAGTAACTTTTTGCTGAAGGGAGGAAGCAGGAAAGAAGAACAGACCCATCCCAATAACGGTGTGCTGGATAAGATGAAAATCAGATTGATAACATTTTCTTACCTTGACTGCATAGTTATTAAGAGGATCTTTTGCATACGAAGCCGTGTAGTACACTGCATCACCTGCCTCGCAACATGGCTTGTCACTGGTTAGCCTGAAGTCTGACCAGCTGTCCACGCCAAAACGGAGCTGGTCTTTCTGTCCAGCCATGAAGAGGTCTTCACATTTTATAGCCAGTTTCTTCAAGGCATCTGTGTGAAGGCTTCGGATTTTACCCACAACTTCTTCCCGATTCTCAAGTCCTCGATAAAGTGCTTGTCTCTGTGGCTTCTGCATGCTACGTCCCTGTCTGCAAGAGGGACCACGCCGGCTAGACAGGGACTCCATGCTGTTGGAGAATCTATCCTTAATACTGAGAGTGGTTAAGCTGGAGATACTGTTTGCTGCCGAGGGGACAGGTCTCTCCTTGTGCAAAGGTCTTTCCAAGGAGTCGGAAGACTCAATGTCCAGTCCTTTGAGATCATAACTGATCGAAGAGCCAGCACTACTGGCATCCCAGTTGGGGTCAATATCATAGGTGGGATTAGCCATTACACAAAGACTCGTTTCCATGGATTTTTGGAGGTCTCTGGGGATTGGCTCTGTATTGGCTCTTATCATTTTCTTTGGCAGTGGGGGTGGCGTAGGCTGGGAAGCATTACGTGCTTCTTGGTCTGTTTTCTCACTAAAGACAATGGCATCATCCAAATTTCCCTTAGGCTGCCGTGGATGCTTGGGTGGTATCATGGCTGCTCTAGATTGCCCTGTATTGTTTTAAAAGAAAGAAAGAAAAATAATAGTTAAGTTTTTATTCTTGTTACATAATTGAAACTCAAGGAGACACAAGTGATGTGGTCATGAGAATATAAGAAGTCAATGCCTTAATGCAAAATGGTTGAAGAAAAGCAACCAAAGACTTGGCTGGTGGGAGCAAAAAAATGTGAACAAAGCCTCAGCATTTCCGTGCCAGGGAGGGTAATGGGCTTTGTCTTTGAAAAAAGAACTGAGATTCTCTACTCCTGCCTCCAATAGTGCTGTATTTACCCCACCAGAATGTGAAACAGTGACAGACACTCAATTTCACTACGGCAGGATAGAGACTAAAGCATTTGTGGATTAAGAAAAATACTTGGAAATATTTAAAAAAACAATTGAAACTAGCAATGGGACCACTAGACTGATGCTCAGAAGATACTATTCTGCTCTTTTAACTTCGTTCCAAAGTTGCACCGTATTGTATATAGCACTTGTCATTTTCAATTCAACACATATGAATATAATTTCATAAATCATGTTATTTTATTTTGCTACAGAGATCGATTCTAGCACTAGTCTTAAACTGGTTTATGTATAAATTCTTGTGATTGGGATAAGGGGAACAATATAGATGAACAGTCAACTGCTATTCCAAACATCCTTCACAAACTCTTATCATTCTGTTTTATTTTGGGAGATAGATAAACTGTGATTTGAGCCATACTACTTTTGAACATCTCTTACAAGCCTTATAGAGCCAATTATGCTGCTTCCTTTCTAGCACTTGCACGTAGAAGATAATAAAATGGAGATATGTCTAAATGAAAACACAACAATACAAAATCCTTGGGATGCAGCAAACGCAGTTCTAAGAAGGAAATATATAGCAATAAAGACCTACCTCAAGAAACCAGAAAAAGCTTAAATAAAAAAAAAAAAAACTACCTTATAGCTAAAGGGACTAGAAAAAGAAGAAACAAAACCCAAGGGGTAGAAGGAAGGAAATAATAAAGATCAGAGCAGAAATAAATGACATAGAGACTAAAAAATAAAAGGAAAAGAGATGAAACCAAGAGCTGCTGCTTTGAAAAGATAAAGAAAATTGATAAAACTTCAGTTAGACTCATTAAGAAAGAAAAAGAAAGGACCCAAACAGAATCAGAAACAAAATAGAAGTAACACTGACACACAATATAAGAGGAATACTACAAAAAGTTATATGCCAACAAATTAAACAACCTAGAAGAAATAAATAAATTCGAGAAACATACAATCTTTTAAAACTGCATCAGGAAGAAACAGAAAATCTGAACAGATTGACTATAGATAATGAAACTGAATTGATAATAATAATAAAAAAATCCCAACAAACAGAAGTCCAGGACCAGATGGGTTCACAGGTGAATTCTACCAAACATTTAAAGAAGCGATAATACCTATTCTTCTCAAACTAGTCTAAAAAATAGCAAAAGAAGGAAAGCTTCCAAGTACATGATAATACAAATAAAAATGAGGCCAGTATCATCCTGATACCAACAGCAGACAAGGACATCACAAAAAAAAAAAAAAAAAAAAGAGAGAGAGAGAGAGAGAAAGAGAGAGAGAGAACTATAGGCCAATATCCCTGATGAACAGAGACCTAAAAATCCTCAACAAAATATTAGCAAACTGAATTGAATGATACATTAAAAAGATTATTCACCATGATCAAGTGAGACTTCTTCTGGGGATGCAAGGATGGTTCATTATTCACAAATCAATCACAGATACCACATCAACAAAACAAAGGATAAAAATCACATGCTTATGTTAATAGATGCAGAAAAAGCATCTACCAAAATCAACATTCATTCCTGATAAAAACATGTGACAAAGTTGGGTTAGAGGAAACATACCTCATACAGGTCATATATGAAAAAGCCACAGTAACAACACACTCAGTGATGAAAAACTTGAGAGCTTTTCCTCTAAAATCAGGGATAAGACAAGGATGTCCGCTCTCGCCATCTTTACTCAACGCAGTTATGTAAATCCCAGACACAGTAATCAGACAAGAAAAAGAAATGAGTCATCTCTATTGGGAAAGAAGTTAAACTTTCACTATTTGCAGACAACGTGATACTATACATAGACAACCTTAAAGATTCCACCAAAAAACAACCAGAAGTAATAAATGAATTCAGGAAAGTTGCATGGTACAAAATTAATACCCAGAAACTGGTAGTGCTTCTGTATACTAGTAATAAAGTAGCAGAAAAAGAAATTAAGGAAACAGTCCCATTTAAAATTGCACCAAAAACATAGGAATAAAGTTAACCAAAAAGGTGAAAGACCTGTGCTCTGAAAACTATAAAACACTGATGAAGGAAAATGGAGATGACACAAATGGAAAGATATTCCATGCTCACAGATTGGAATAATTGATATTGTTAAAATGTCTATATTACCTCAAAAAAAAAAAAAACACTACAGATTCAATACAACCCCTATCAAAATATCAACATTATTTTTCACAGAACTAGAACAAATAGTACCAAAATCTGTATGGAACCACAGAAGACAGCAAAAAGCTAAAGCAATCTTGAGAAAGAAAAACAAAGTTGGAGGTACCAGAATTTCATATTTCAAATTATACTGAAAAGCTGTGTTAATCAAAACAGTATAGTACTGACACCACAAAAATAGACACACAGATCAACAGAACAGAATAGAGAACCCAGAAACAAACACACATGGCAAAAGAGGCAAAAATATACATTGGGGAAAAGACAGTCTCTTCAGTAAATGGTGCCAGGAAATCTGCACAGTTGTCTGTAAAAGAATGAAACTGAACTACCTTTTAACAACATATGCAAAAATAAACTCAAAATGAATTAAAGACCTAGAAGTGAGACTTGAAACAAAGAAGTCCTAGAAGAGAACAAAGGCAGTAATTTCTTTGACATCAGCTATAGTAATATTTTTCTAGATGTATCTCCTAAGGAAACAAAAGCAAAAACAAACTACTGGGACTACATCAAAATAAAACAAAACAAAAATCTATTGCACAGTAAAGGAAACCATCAACTGAACAAAAAAGCAACCTACTGAATGGGAGAAGATATTTGCAAATGGTATGTCTCCTAAGGGGTTAATATCCAACATATATAAAGAACTCATCCAACTCAACAACAACAAAAAACCAATTTAACTAAAAAATGAGCAGAGGACCTGAACAGATAAAGAAAACATACAGATATCCAACAGACACATGAAAAGATGCTCAACATCACTAATTGTCAAGGAAATGCAAATCAAAACCCCAATGAGATATTACCTTATACCTGTTAGAATGGCTAAAATAAGAAAGAAATAACAAGTGTTCCTGAGGATATAGAGAAAAAGGAACCCTCACGAACTGCTGGTGGGAATGTAAACTCGTACAGCCACTGTGAGAACCAGAATGGAGGTTCCTCAAAAACTTAAACATAGAAATACCACATGATCTAGTAATTCCATTTGGGTTTTTAACCAAAGAAAACCAAATACAAAAAAGGATAAGATTATGCCACTTGAGACACCAGGAATGGACACAAAAGGTATTACGCTGAGCAAAATAAGACTGAGAAAGACAAATAACACGATTGCATTCGTAAGTGGAATCTAATCCCCCCAAACAAACAAAAAAACCCAAATGAATAAGCAAAGAGAACAAATGGATGGATGCCAGTGGGGAGACGCGTGGGGGTCTCAGCAAAATGGGTGAAGGGGAGTGGGAGAAACAGACTTCCACTTATGGAACTTCCACTTAAGGCACGCCCAAACAAATATAATCAATGCTCTCGCAACAGTGATGTGCGGTGACAGACGGCGGCTACACTTGTGGTAATGTATGAACAACTACACCTGTGAACGATGACATCTTCTGGGCTTATTGTATAATGGGGAGAGACATTTTTTTTTTTTTTAATATTTTATTTATTTGACAGCGAGAAACACAGCCAGAGAGGGGGAGTGAGAGAGGGAGAAGCAGGCTTCCTGCCGAGCAGGGAACCCGATGTGGGGCTCGATCCCGGGTCTCCGGGATCATGACCTGAGCCGAAGGCAGTCACTCAACAAACTGAGCCACCCAGGCGCCGCCGAGACATTTTTTTTTTTTAAAAGGCAGAGAACAATGCCATGGAACTTTTATAAAAGTTATTATAATTAGCTAAGTTATTAAAATGAGGCCTTACTGAATATCTCAGAGAAATAGTATAATGCTCTGTTGTAGGATGAATCATGGCCTCTCTCCCAAAACGCTGAAGTCACACCTGGTGCCGTGAATATAATCTTATTTAGAAATACGGCCTTTGCAGAGATAATCAAGTTAAGATGTGGTCATTGGGGTCGACCTAGATCCAATATGACTAGTGTTCTTATAAAAAGAGGAAACAGCATATAAAAAGAGACAAACGGGAGAACACCATGTGGTGACAGAGGCAGAGAATGCAGGTGGGAGCCAAGGATGTCAGGGATTGAGGGCCACCAGTAGATGCTAGAGAGAGGCAAGGAAGGATTCAATACGAGCCTCGGAGAAAGCATGGCCTCACTAACGCCTTGATTTCAGACTTCTGGCCTCCAAAACTGTTGAGAGAATGAGTTTCTCTTGTTTTAAGGCACCCAGGTTATGGTCGCTTGTTACAGCAGCCCTAGGAAACTGATACATGAGCCTACTGATGGTCAGGTGGTTCTGAGGGTGATGACAAGATAGTGGTTTGTTTCGTTAAGATCATGTCCTTGTAGCAATACCTAGGATGGGCGCCAATATAACCACGATGGTACTACCAATATAGTCCATTTCCTATTTGTTCTTTCCTCTCCAAGAACGCCTAGGAAGGAGAAGAGAACTATAACAATACATACAACAAACCTAAGGACCACTTTTCTCCACCAATGACATTTGGCATAAATATTTTTTATAAGGTAGAGAGTTATATTACACATGAATATAAACAAAAGTGTGTATGTGTGTGTAGCGTAAGAATTAGAGAAACAAAGAATATAAGAATGCTAAGAGGGCAAGGACTTTGCTTGATACATTGTCCTCTATGTCAAGACAGGGCCTGGATATAAAAGATGCTCAATAAATGTTTCTTAGGGCGCCTGGTGGCTTAGTCAGTTAAACATCCAACTCTTGATTTTGGCTCAGCTGATGATCTAGGTGTCCTGGGATTGCGCCCTGCATCGGGCTCCATGCTCAGTGGGAGTCTGCTTGAGATTCTCTCTCTCCTTCTGTCCCTCCCCCCACTCGTGCATGTACTCTCTTTCTCTCTTTCAAATAAATAAATAAATCTTAAAAAAACAGTTTCCTGAATGACTAAAAGAATAAATTAGAGCTGGAAGAGAATAAGTGATAAAATTATAAAGGTACCTATAATAAGAAAAGATACTGAATTAGTAATTAAAATATTCCCACAAAGAAAGGCCCAGGGCAACATGACGGTATTGATGAATTCTACCAAACGTATAAAGAACTAATATCAATCCTGCACAGACTCTTCCAAAAACAGAAGAGGAAGGAGCCCTTCCCATCTTGAAACCTATGAAGCCAATATTACCTACCTAACAAAATCAGACAAAGGCATCACAAGAAAACCAGAGACTAGTATCCCTTATAGATACAGACACAAATATCTTTAAAAAATACTAGCAAACTGAATCCAGCAACAACTAAAAAGGATTATACACCGTGATGAAGTTGGATTTGTCCCAGGAATGCATGGTTGGTCTTAACAACTGAAGATCATTCAATGGAATATACCATGCAAACAGAATAAAAGGGGACAAAACCTCACATGATCATTTTAACAGAGGCAGCAAAAGCATTTGAGAAAATCCAACACCTTTTCAAAATAAAATACTGAACACACTGGGTAAAGGAGAGTACATCCTCAACTTGATAAAGGCATCTATGAAAGCCCCAAAGTGAACATCATCCTTATTGGTAAAACAAACAAACAAACAAACAAACAGACAAGCAAAAAAACCCAACCCCATTATTTTCCCAGGAAGATCAAGAATAAGAAAAGAATTTCCATTCTTGTCACTTCTATTTTACATTTCACTGGAGGATCTGGACAGAGCAATTAAGAAAGAAAAAGAAACAGAAGCATCCAGAGGGAAAAGAAGTACAATTATCTCTAATCAAAGATAACATGATCCTGTATATAGGTCAGCCTGAGAAATCCACAAAAATTTATCACAACTAATATACTGGTTCAGCAAGGTTGCAAGATCTACGTTCCATATCAAACAACTGTATTTCCACACACTAGCAATGAAAAATAAAAACATTATTATTAAAAAACAATTCCATTTACAATATCATCAAAACCAACACAGTATTTAGGAATAAATTTAACAAAAGAAGGGCAAGACTTATACACTGGAAACTAACTGAAAGAACCTAACTAACACTGAAAGAAATTAAAGACCAAAATAAATGGAAAGACATCTTATGTTCATGGATCAGAGACTTAATATGCTAAAATGGTAACAATCCCCAAATTGTTCTGAAGATTTAATGTAATCCCTATCAAAGTCCCAGCTGGTTTTCTTGCAGGAATTGACAGAAGGACCCTAAAATTCATATGGAAATACAACGGATCGAAAGTAACCAAAAAAAAAATCTTGAAAAAGAAGAACAAAGTTGGAGAACTCACATTTTCCAATTTCAAAACTGTAGTAATCAAGATTGTATGTACTGTGTGTTAGGGGATGGGTGAAAGGGATTAAGAGGTACAAACTTCCAGTTATAAAATAAAGTCACAGAGATGAAAAGTACAGCTTAAGAAATATAGTCAATAATGTTGTAATAATTTTATGATGACAGATGGTAACTATACTTATCTTGGGGAGCATTTTGTAATGTCTATAAATGTTGAATCACTATGTTGTCCACCTAAAACTAATAGTTGTACATCAATCATACTTCAATTACAAATAAAAAAACAGACTATGTGTACTAAGAACAGAAATACAGATGAACAGACTAGAATTGAGAGAGTTATAAAAATAAACCTGTATGTTTATGGTCAATCAATTTCCAACAAGAGTGCCAAGACAATTCAATGGAGAAGTAGTAGTTTCCAACAAATGGTGCTGGGACAACTGGATATCCACATACAACAGAATGAAACTGAACTCCTACCTTATAGTATATACAAAAAGCAACTAAAATATAGCAAAGATCTCAACATAAGAACTAAAACTTCTATAAAACTCTTAGAAGAAAACATAGGAATCAATCTTTTCAATCTTCGATTAGGCAATGATTTTGTACATATGATACCAAAAAGCACAAGTGAAAAAATAAAAAAATAAATTGGAATTCATAAAAATTAAAAACTTTTGTGCTTCAAAGAACTCCAAGAAAGTGAAAAGACAACCCACAGAATGGGAGAAAATATGTCCAAATCATATATCTGACAAGAGACTTATATCCAGAATTTAAAAACAACTTACAATAAAAAGATAAATAATCCGTAGTAAGTGGGCAAAGGATGTGCATAGACATTTTTCCAAAGAAGATACACAAATGGCCCATAAGCACATGGAAAGACTCGCAACATTGCTACCCATTAGGTAAATGCAAACTCAAACCACAAGACACCACTTCCCCCCCACTAAGCTAGCTACCAAAAAGATGGACACGTGTTGGTGAGAATAGGAGAAATTCAAACCCTCTCAGATTGCTGGTATGAATCTGAAATGGTGCAGTCACCCTGGAAAACAGTTTGGTAGTTACTCAAAAAGTCAACCATAAAGTTTACTACATGATCCAGCATCTCCAATCCTACATACATAGCCAAGAGAAATGAAAACACGTGTCTACTTGTACACAAATGTTCTTAGCAACATTATCCCTAACAGCCAAAAGGAGAAACAACCCATATGTCCATCAACTCATGAATGGCCAAATGAACATTATCCAGCCATAAAAGGAAATGAAGTACTGATATACGTTACCTCCTGTATGAACCTTGACGATATTATGCTAAGTGAGAAAAGCCAATCACAAAGGTCCCATATCATATGATCCTACTTACATGAAGTGTCCAGAAATACATAAATCTCTACAAACAGAAAGCAGATCAGTGGCTGCTGGAAGATGGGGAGAATGGAAATGGAGAGGGACTGCTGTTCAGGGTGATAAAAATGTTCTGGAATTAGACACTGGTTATAATTGTAAAATTCTGTGAATATCTGAAACTCGTGGATCTTACGGTATGTAAATTATACCTCAACAAAGCAGATCAACAATCCATTCTTAGAAAGAACCGTAAATTCAGTCTCTGGTCACATCTTTCCATTCCTCTGTGCCCTTACCATCATGAGGGATGGAGGGGCTCGGAATCAACTGCACTCTCCCTGGGATGATGGGGCTTCCTTCCCGGAGCTGCCCCAGCCCTACTTTGCCTCAGCTAATGTAAGAAGCCAGAACCATAGTTTATTTACAACATGACAGAAATAGGCTTTATAACGAACCTTTATTTTCCACTTGCTGACCCAGACCTTTCAGAGGCGGTGAAATGTGCCAGCACCTTATCATCCTTGCTTGACCACCGTGACAGTCGCCTGTTATCCCCGTCCTGAGTTTTGCCTCCCACACTACACTGGTCATTACAGAAAAAAAAAAAAAAAATTTTTTTTTTTTAACACCAAAGCTAATCACGGCAGTCCTCTACTTAAAAAAAAAAAAATGTCCTTGAGAGTTTGGACTTGATCCCGAGGACAGAATTTTCTTGGCTTGAGCGCAGAAAGCAAGCCTTCCATGACCCTGCCCTGGCTGTCCCCAGTTTTCTTGTAGGATGTTGTCTTGCATCTGAAGTTGGAGTTACCAACCTGCGTGCTGGGTCCTTATCACTCTTGGCTACTTCATGTTCTCCCTCTCTGCTCAGGCTAACCCTCTTCCAGGAAGGGTTTCCCTCTCTTCTCCTCTTTAAACATTCTTCCTCGGAGGACTTTTTTTTTATTCTGCTCCCCTAACTGACCCCTTTTTCCTCGGGACCTCATCTATATGTACTGTGAACCTTCCTCTCCAACTACTGACAACCCTTGATCTGTGTTCCTGTTGAGATTCCCTACTACTGTCGCTCATTTGTCTACTCAGGGTCAAGCCAAGAGTCTGGCTGAGGGGAAGGGAAGGAAAGAAGGAAGAAAAGAAGGAAGGTATTCATGTATAAATGCAAAAACTAGAAACACGGGCTTATGGTTGGCCTTCCCAATGGGGTGCCTAGAAGAAGCTTTGTGGGAGTCATTTTCCACCCACTCTTCCAAATTAGAACAAAAATAATCACGGCATGGAAAGAACAGATTCCCAAAGTGCTTCTTTAAACAATTACCTCAGAGCTGGCAAGGGAGACAAAGTCTATCACTGTCAGCGGCTACTTAGTGCTTATCAGAGGAGGCAGAAGAGGGCTGATCATGCCTCTTTTTTCTTCCTCCTGTAGAATAAAGTCCAAACTCCTCAGCAAGCTGGTCAAGGCTTTCCGTCTTATCTGCCGCGACAGCTCATCACCATCCGCACACTACCGCTTGCTGCTTGTTCTTCTAATATGCTCCAGAGTTTTATTTCTACCTTTCTGCTCTAGTAAAGGTGTTGTGTCCTAAGCCCAGCTCAGAGGGCCCTTCTCCACAGAAGCCTCTCTACCCCCCCATGTCCAAACTGGGAACATCACTTCTTCCTCTGTCTCGTAGAGCTCTTGCTCTCCTACAGCGCTTTCAGCCGTCTATAAGGTGCGTATATATGTGTTTTTCCACTTCCTCAGAGCCTGGCACAGTGTGAGACACACAGCCCCGTGCAGTAAGCGGGTCAGACTGTCAGACTGCGGGCCACAGAGCCCGAGGAGCTGCTCAGTCATTCCCAAATGAACATGGACAGTCAAGGCAGCAAGGAAATAAAGATAACCGATAGTGGCTTCTCTTCCCAAACAGCAGGATATGGTCTCCTGGGAGCTGTGGAGATTTCCACATGGGAACCAGACACACTGGCATGTTAGATGAAACCGTGAGCATTCCACAGTCCATGCAAAGAGGGTCGAGCCATTCTCCCACGTCTAACAGTGCCTTCTGTTTTTATTTTTTTCCTCAAGAAAGACAAGTTCTCCTAACTGAGGTCCAATCACCAGGGTCAATGTTTTCAAAGCTTGGTATCTTGGCTGTTTTTATTTTAAACTTTCAATCCTGTACATTCCTTTCAAGCCTCTGGGAGCAGACACTAAGCTCAGCTTTCATCAGTCCTGATACAACATCACATACTCTACATTTTTGTGGCATACCAGCTCTCTCTCTCTCAAAAAAAAAAAAAAAAAAAAAAAAAAAGATTGTGTCCTAAATCTTGCCTTGCTATAGACTAAAAAAGTTCTTTTGGACAAATATGTTTAACTAAACCACATACAAACCTTACTTTCCCCTCTTTTTGAGCTTCTGTACTCTATCTCTTTACTCTCTCCCCACTTAAAAATGTCGTTGGACTAACAGAGAAGTCCGTGTCATGTTCTGAAAAGCAAATGATGAAATATGGATTAAAAGGGAATAATTTAATGACACTTCAAAGAAGCCAAAGGGTATTTCAAACTCCTCGGGAAGGAAAATGATTGATATACTCCCCGCTGAGCACAGGGCCCGACACAGGGCTTGATCCCAAGACCCTGAGATCATGACCTGAACTGAAATCAAGAGTTGGATGCTTCCTGATGGAGCCAACTAGGCACCCCAAAATCAACGTTTCAAGATGATCATGTATTGAAAACTCAAAATAATAACTCGTTGGTACAGAGATCTGCTGCAAGGCACTACCATTGAAGGCACACTAGGGACAAACCACAGCAAGTGTTTGCTTGCGACCTGACAATCACTATAATCTCGGGTGCTACGGATTAAAGGCACTGTCTCATGACACATGTGGACAGGAGCAGTATGCTAATGAGCACGATTAGCTCTTCATTCCCAGGAGACACGAACGTCCCGGGCTCCTAGCTGGGCTCTCTGCCTCCAGTTACCTCACAGGGAGCTCCCAGAACAATCTTTTAAAAACCCTGATCATGTCCTTCTCTTCAAAAATTTTCAGTTGCTCTCCGTTTCCTATCGCTAAAAGATATACTGACTGTGATGTATACATACCATTGATGACCTAGCCTCACTTTTCCACTCTGTCTCATCTCCCCTATCCTGCCCCCTTTTACTCTGTACTTAAGGCACCCTAGTCGGTACCTGTGGTTAATTGAACACTCACCGCTCTGTTAAGCGTTAGGCCGTATACATACTCCCTCTCTCCCCGGAATGCCCTCCCTTGCTTGTCAATCTGGCAAACAACTGCCCTTCTTTCCAGCTCTGCTCAAAACCTAACTGACCGTCTCCTAGACTCCTCTGGGCACAGGCTTTCATTAAGCCTTGAAATATCTGCATCGTAGCAACTAGCACATGGGCTCCTAAGAGCCCAGCCCATGTCTGTCCTTCCTAAAGGCCAAGAGTCCTTGAAGATAGCACTGCTATGTCCAGCATCAGGAGACAGTCGGTGTTTGACAAATATTCACTGAATGAACGTATTAAAGCCCAAATAAATGGAACATATTTTTCTACTTAAAATTGAATTTTCACCTCTAATTCTTTTCCCCGGGCTCATGACAGGTCATGTAGATGAGAATAGGGAAGAGAGAACAAAGGAAAAGACATTCATCCCCAAACTGGGAACCATGCACACTGGTCTATCAATATAGACATCTCATACCACCGCGCCCCAGCCTCATCAAGCGACTAGGCCACTCACTGGCTAAACCTGGCCCTCCCGACATTCCCCCACTGCGGCAGGCCTCGTGGCTTAGGGGGAAGGGTCCCACCAGTCAGATGGCAGCACAACGGGCAAACCCCTGGGGACATCAACTTCAGACCGAATGGTAAAATGAAGCTGACCTCCAAAGACCGCATGGGACGACCCTCAAACAAAGAGCTACACAGACCACTTGAAAGGATGTCGGCGGTGTAACAGCTGACTGACTCAATTTTTGTTGAGTGTAATCTGAAAACCTCTCCAAGAACAGAGACTATTTATTTGGGGGAGAGTTATCTATGTAATTTGAATATTGTACTCCCTCAACTAATTCTAGTATATGGGAAACTATTTTTAAATGCAAATGCAGCTACGTTAAAAGATAGGGACACAGTGTATGATTTCTTTTTAAATAGTAATAATTACATCTTTAGGAAGTACAACAAATGCTCAAACAAATGTTCAAAGCGGTCAATCTCAGGTTTTTGTTTTTTTGTTTTTAAAGACCTACATACTCTAAAAATGTGCAATTCCTTAATCTTTGGTTCAAATCATTAACTTTGAATTGTGGAGAATAGTATGTGGCCCATAGAAGTTCCTCAATAATTATTTGTTGAGTAAATGAACCAACGGTAATATTTCCTTCAGAATGATTTTTTTAAAGCTTCTCTTTATGATGCCATTATTCTATAATTACAACATCAAGGCCAGCAACATAATGACACACTTTTAATTACACTCACCACTTAACATTTTTTTAATAGATTATATTTTTAAGTAACCTGTAACCCAACATGGGGTTCAAATTCACAACCCTGAGATCAAGAGTCGCATGTCCTACCGACTGTCAGCCAGGCGCCCCTCACCCCTTAATATCTCACAATGGTGATCAATACACTGCCGAAGGAAGTTCTGGAGACAGAAGACTTTCAGGTGTTTCCTTTCAGTGTCTGAAGGTACAGCCTTAAGGAGATGCTCTAGGTAAGGAAGATACATGGGGGGCGCCTGGCTGGTTGGCTCAGTCAGTACAGTGTGCAGCTCCTGATCTTGAGGTTAAGTTCCAGCCCCCACGCTGGATGTGGAGATTACTTTAAAAAAAAAAAAAGTAATCTCGGGGGCCCTAGGTGACACAGCTGGTTAAGCGTCCAACTGTTGTTCTGGTTCAGGTCATGATCTCAGGATCATGAGATCAAGCCCCGTGATAGGCTCTGAGCTCAGTGAGGGGTCTGCTGAAGTTTCTCTCTCCTCCTTCTTCCGCCCCGCCCTGCACTTGCTCTCTCTCTCTTTCTCTCTGTAGGATGAATAAGTAAACCTTTAAAAAGTCATCTTGTGGGGCTCTGCAGAAGGATGGCCTGTATAATTCCTTCGTTAGGAAACCTGTGGATTAGGTCTCATACAGGCATGCATATTGTGTTCTCAGTTTTTTAAGAATAAACTGAAGGTTTGTGGCACCACCGTGTCTAGCAAGTCTGTCCTGCCATTCTTCTAACAGCATTTGCTCACTTTGTGTCTCCATGTCATGTTTTAGTTGTTCTTGCAATTATTCAAACCTTTTCATTATTATGACATTCGTCATGGCGATCTGTGATAATGATCTCAGCAGTGACGTCACTGCTGTAAACTTCTGGGGCACCACAAACCACACCCACATAAGATGGCAAACTTAGTCGATAAATGTGTTCTGACTGCCCCACCGAGCAGCTGTTCCCTTGTCTTTCTCCTTCTCCTTGGGTCTCCCTAGTCCCTGAGATACTACTGACATTAGGCCAATTAATAACCTTTAACTGGCCTCTAAGTGAAAGGAAGAGTTGCACATCTCTCATTTTAAATCAAAGAGGGGCGCCTGGGTAGCTCAGTCAGTTAAACATCTGACTCTTGATTTCGGCTTAGGTCATGGTCTCAGGGTCCTGGGATTAAGCCCTGTGTCGGGCTCCGTGTTCATTTGGGAGTCTGCCCGAGGATTCCCTCCCTCTCCTTGGGCCCCTCCCCCTGTTCTTTCTCTCTCTCTAAAATAAATAACTAAATTAAAAAAAAATCAAAATCTAGAAATTAAGCTTACTGAGGAAGGTGTATCGAAAACTGAAGGAGGCTGGAAGCTAGGCCTCATACCAGTTAGCTAAGATGTGAAGGCAAAGGGACAGTTCCTGAAGGAAATTAAGAGCGCCACCCCAGTGAACACACAAATGTAGAAAGTGGAACCATCTTATTTCTGATATGAAAAAAGTTTTAGGCGCCTGGGTGGCTCAGTTGGTTGAGCAACTGCCTTCGGCTCAGGTCATGATCCCGGAGACCCGGGATCGAGTCCCACATCGGGCTGCCTGCTCAGCAGGAAGCCTGCTTCTCCCTCTCTCACTCCCCCTGCTTGTGTTCCCTCTCTGGCTGTGTTTCTCTCTGTCAAATAAATAAAATCTTTAAAAAAAAAAAAAAAAAAAAAAAAAAAGAAAAAAGTTTTAGTGGTCTGAAAAAAAGATCAAACCAGCCACAACATTCCCTTCATGTTCACCGACAGGATACCTGGGCACCCGCGAGTTCTGATGGGGGGTGTGGGATTAATGTTGCTCTCATGCTCGCTGACACACCAGCCGCTCTGTAAGCCACGGAGCAGTGTCATTTTGACTTTCAAGTCTTGTTGTCTAACAAATCCATTTTGCAAAGCTATAGCTGCCATAGAGAGTGACTCCCCCACGGACTTAAACAAAGTAAACTGAAAGCATGGAAAGGCTTCACTTTTCTAGGTGCCGGGAGAATATTCCTGATTCCCGGGAAGAGGTCGAAACCTCAGCAGGAACAGGGGTTTGGCGGAAGTGGGCCGCAGCCCGCATGGGGGGCTCTGAGGGGCCCGAGGCTGGGCGGGGGAGGGCACCGACCTGGAGCGAGAGTGGGGCCTCGGGCTCACCTGCGGGGCTCCAGTGAGTCAGGGGTCCCGTTCTTGCTTTCGGCTCAGGTCGTGATCTCAGGGTCATGGACTGAGCCCCACATAGGGCTCTGCACTCAGTGGGGACTCTGTTTCAGATTCTCTCCTTCTGCCCCCCCCCCAACTCGTGCCTGTTCTCTTTCTCTCTCAAGTAAGTAAATAAATCTTAAACAAAAAAACAAAAAGTGGAGCCCGAAGATGGGACTGAACTGAAGCAGTCACGACAGACCTTTAACCGGTGACGTGTTGCAAAGAAGGTAGTTTCTTGAGATGGAAACTGCTCCTGGGGAACAGGCTGTGCAGATTGTTGAAATGATGACACAGAATTTAGAATACGACACAGAGTTAGCTGATAAAGCAGAGGCAGGGTCAGGGGAGATCGGCTCCAATTCCAGGAGTCCTGCTCTTAGTAAAATGCTATCAAGCAGCATCACAAGCGGCAGAGCAGTTGCGGGGGAAAAGAGCCAACCGAGGCAGTGGACTGCATCTTTTTTTTTTTTAAATTTAAAGATTTTATTTATTTATTTATTTGACGGAGAGAAACACAGCGAGAGAGGGAACACAAGCAGGGGGAGTGAGAGAGGGAGAAGCAGGCCTCCCGCAGAGCAGGGAGCCCGATGTGGGGCTCGATCCCGGGTCTCCAGGATCATGACCTGAGCCGAAGGCAGTCGCCCAACTGACTGAGCCCCCAGGCGCCCCCAGCAAACCACACTGTTGACTTGCTGTAAGAAACTGCCGCAGCCACGCCGGCCTTCAGACCCTGATCAGTTGGCAGCCAGCATCATCGAGGCAAGACCCTCCACCATTAAAAGGATTATGGGTCATTGAAAGCTTAGCATCTCTTAGCAATAGAGCATCTCTTAGCAATAGAGCATCTCTTAGCAATAGAGCATCTACAAATTAGGATATGTATACTATGTTTTAGATATAATGCTACTGCACATTTAAAAGACTACATATAGTGATAAATACGCATTTTATATGCCCTGGGAAACCAAAAAACTAACCTGACTTGCTTTATGGCAGTCTTCACTTTATTGCGGTGGTCTGGAACCGAACCTGCGGTGCTGTGGGGTGTGCCTGGGTTAGGGCACAGAAGCTAGCTGATTGACGGAATGCAGACACTGGGACCTGAAATTCTCCTACATGAACTTTCCTGAGGGCTTAACTTCCCTAATCTGGGAATCTTATAAAGTCGAATGTGAAAGTCACTTGTGGCTAACTCATTCAAACATGTTCTAAGCACCTACTGCATGCTTTGGATGATTTGCTATGCTGTAGGCACACAGAAGAGAATCTGTGAACGGAGACTTGGTAGATATTCCTAAGGAGTCACATGAAGAGTACTCAGTTACAAAGTAATGAAGGAGAGCTAAGTCACTGACTTGTTCCTAATGGTAAAAGTTATTCCGAGCTCCTGATTTCAGCAGGCTGATAAAGTAGTCAGGTGTCCCACATAAAAAACTAGCAATATTTCTTCTAGACATCTTGAGATAGACAGAAATGTGGGGAAAATGTTGAAGGTCTGATTGAAAAAACATTCTACCACTTTGGGAAATCATTTTGGGCGGCCGACATCCTGCTAATAAATTCAGCTTGGGGTTGACTAAGATGTCACAGATGAGGGTTTGTTGAGTGACCTCCTATCACCATCACCCAGCATAAAATCATCATTTTTCAAGTTGCATAAAGGCCAGTATGATTTTTGTGCCCACAGGAGACAATATACATCCCCCAAATAACCAATTCTTTAAGGGCGTGCTGTCCAACAGAACTTACTGTGACAACAGAAATATTCTACATCTTCATGTCCAATAGAGTCGTTATTACTAGCCACCTAGGGCTACTGAGCGCTTGAAATGTTGCTAGTGAGAGTAAGACACTGAGTTTTTATTTGTATGCTCATGAATTTAAATGTGAATAGCCAGCTGTGGCTAGCGGCTACCGACTGCATTAGATAGTGCAGCTCTAGAATCCAATAACCAACCTAGTTTAAAAAAAATCAAGTTTGCTTTCTTTATGTTAGGGAGAAGACAAAATCCACCCAAATTAACCCTGGAGAATAATCTCTGAGGCAAAAAGAAATGGTTGTAAGGTGTGGCTGGCGTAAGTCAGTAGCTTCTCGAGGAAATGACCGAATCGCGACAGCTTCTGGTACACACTGCCTGGAGTAACCATGATGTTATCAAGGGTAGAGGTCGAATGGGAGGTGATCGAGGCCTATTCCAACTGAGTTTTTTTTCTTTTAACTTACTAGTTTTCAGAACTATCTAAGAAGGGTGGGAACTACAAAACAAATCCAAATCATGTCCCTTCGTTTTGCTACAATTAGCAGACCTTGGGGTCCTGAATTACATTCACAACCTCAGTCTCCAGGATGCAAGCAACCCACAGCTTTCTGAATTTATATTTTTTTGTTCTGCTTATTATTCAACATTTTTAAAAGATTTTATTTATTTGAGAGAGAGAGAGAGCATGTGTGCACGAACGGGGAAGGAGCACAGGGGGAGGCAGAGGGACAAGCGGACTTCACGCTGAGCACGGAGCCTGATGCAGGACTTGATCCCACAACCCTGAGATTGTGACCGGAGGGGAAACCAAGAGTCAGACGCTTAACCGACTGAGCCACCCAGGTGCCCCTCAATATCTCTGATAAACATTTTAAATTATTTCAACTTTATTTTAGATTTTTCTGGCTAGCACACTGAACATATTTGAAGGAAAAAGCAACAGCACATCCTTGGGAAGAAATAAAGGAACTTCACAATTATTAAGCACTTCTATATGCCCAGTTCTTCCTTTACCATCAGTCCTATAAAGCAGATGTTACGGGGCGCCTGGGTGGCTCAGTTGGTTAGGCCACTGCCTTCGGCTCAGGTCATGATCCGGAAGACCCGGGATCGAGTCCCACATCGGGCTTCCTGCTCGGCGAGAAGCCTGCTTCTCCCTCTCTCACTCCCCCTGCTTGTGTTCCCTCTCTCGCTGTGTTTCTCTCTGTCAAATAAATAAAATCTTTAAAAAAAAAAAAAATAAAGCAGATGTTACCATTCTCTCATTTCAGATGACGAAACTGAGGCCCAGGCGTGCTAAATATAGCTGAGCTGTAATCATGTCGGTGGGCAATGACACAGCTATCATAGGAACCCAAATCTGGCCGGTCCCTCAAACTTCCGTGTTTTTCCTACTATATTACACTGTCTCTTATGTCCACTTTACAGTGTAATTTTCCGAGATAAATTCCACAGTAAAAATAATGGTAATCCTTAATTTTCCTCTCTCAATTTCTTCCACTGGTCTGTCCATCCATCCTCTGTTTCATTTAATAAAGAAAAAGAAGAAAGAAAAGATGAAAAGAAAGAAAAAGAAAAAAAGAAAAAACGTGGTATTTATAGAATGGTTTTAGACTACCTAAAAGGATCTAAAGCTATTACATTAAAAAGTGTTGTTTCTTTTCAGTTTTTAAACATATAGATTTTAGGGCGCTTGGGTGGCTCAGTCATTAAGCGACTGCCTTCGGCTCAGGTCATGATCCTGGAGTCCCTGGATTGAGTCCCACATCGGGCTCCCTGCTCGGCGGGAAGCCTGCTTCTCCCTCTCACTCCCCCTGTTTGTGTTCCCTCTCTGGCTGTGCTTCTCTCTGTCAAATAAATAAAATCTTAAAAAAAAAAAATAAACATACAGATTTTAAAATAATAAGCTCCCAGGACTTTAAACCATAAGAAATTACCCAAAGGGATAGTTTAAAATTTCCTGCAAATAATTTATTAAAAATATTGAAAAGGTATTTTTCAAAAGTCATCGAAAATACTTGTTTCATTAGGAAAAAAACAAGAACAAAACAAAAAGGTAAAAACCCCTCAGCTGGAGAACTCATGGCATCAACCCTATCTATTACTCAGTTTTTATTTTATGCACATAGTAAAACCTTCCCAAAGAAGCAACTAACCATGTGTCATACCCTAAGGAGTCAAGTACAGCCACATAAGCAATTAAGGAAAACAAGGCAACATTTTATGAGCACCACAGACTTTTAAAAGTAAAGCAATAGGTAGGAAAAAAGTTATCTTTTTGATAGGGCATCTATAATGTCGTATATTTTTTGTGTTCTAAGTAATGGCAATCTTTTTTTTTTTTTAAGATTTTATTTATTTATTTGACAGAGAGAGTGAGAGCACGAGCAGGGAGAACAGCGGGGAGAGAGAAAGGAAAAAGCAAACTCCCTGCCGAGTAGGGAGCCCGATGTGGGGCTTGATCCCAGAACCCTGGGATCATGACCTGAGCTGAAGGCAGACACCCAACCCATCTGAAAAAAGTCTTAAATTTTGTGTCTCAATGTAGACGACTTAAAAAAAAAAAGGGGGGGGGGGAGACAGCTGCAGTATTTTTCAAATTTCAAAAATCCTGTATTTTTCAAGGATTTAGTAGTTATGATATTATAGTTGTGGTTAAGCCCGACAGGGTTCCAGTGTTGGTGTAATCCTTACTGGTTCTGTGACTTTAGGGCTCACTTCCTCATCTGAAAAATGGGGATCAAAATTCCTAAGGCTGTTGGGAGGATTAAATGAGTTAATATATGTGATGCACTTGGAATATTCATGGAAGTAATGTTCTATTTTTTTCTAATTATCTACATAACTGAGAAGACACATAAGATTATAATAAACTTTAACTTGTGTTGGCCGATGGATTGTTTTATAAGATTTTTAAAAATTTTTAAGTAATCTCCATACCCAATGTGGGCTTTGAACTTACAACCACAAGATCAAGAGTTGCACGCTCTACTGACTGAGCCAGCCGGGCACCCCAGGTGATGGATATTTTTTAAAGAGATGTCATAAGATGCCATATAATCAGTAATAATAGTAATATATTTTACTGAGGACATCACAAGAGAAATGTTGGGGCAGTAAGGACGTCTGAAAGATATGCCGATACATTATACCAAGAGTATACTATGGTAAATAAGCAATAGTTTTTGCATCTTATAAGATGCTTCACAAAATATAAAAGAATGGGAGAAGTTGCGTCAGCTGTCTAACTATAATTTCAACTGGAAAACAGTAACCAAGACGGTTGCTTTGGTAAACTGTAATATGGTCTCCACAACGCACAGATCATATAAGCCTTCTAGAGCTTAGGATGGAAGTCTTTTCCTTACAGAATGTATTTTCGACAGCATGTGGATTGATACGATGAGTTTTCCAAAAGAACATATTAGAGCATATCTCCTATAGTACTACTTCAACCTTTTTGCCTTCTTGAGGACTCCTTTATTTCCAAGTGTACTAGCTGATCTTAGAATAATTTTTCCATACTATAACCTGATGAAGGGAAAAGACAAAAAAAAAAAAAAAAAGAGGCAGAAGAATGCTTTTTACTATATTTCCACTGATTTCCAAACAGGCGTAAGAGTTGGTCAGAGCCCATAGGGATCTTGCTAATGCTGCGTGTGTGGTAGTTCGACTCAGGCTTCTCACCTCCCTGCTGACCTCAGGGGAGAACGGCAACAAGAAATCCTTCTCTAGCCCCAGGCTTTGATTTTCAGAAGAAAACCATGAGACACTTGAGGAAGGAAGACAGATGGAAGTTACTGGGTACTCAAGGAAGGAGAGTGAAGATGATTGGAAAACTAAAGAATCTTTGCACCGGCAGGCACCTTAGAGGTAACTCAGGCGAGCCCTCCTTGTACTGTAGGGCTCCTCTCCACTGCATCTCTGAGAGATGGTCCCTCAGCTCTGCCTACACACCACCGTCACTGCGGTCTCACTACTTTGAATTTGCTTGCTCCAAGCCAAAAATCTGAGATAGATCATAGACTTCCACATCACTTTCCTACCGAATCAACCACTAAGCGTTAGGTATTTTGCCTCTTAAATCTGTTTACTGTTCCCCCTCCCACTATCTTAGTTGAGGCCTTTCTCATCTCCTTACATGGTCCTGCCAAAGTATCCAACTACCAGCTTTCACCCCACATGGTTTACCTCCGATTCATCCTCTCATGGCAGCCTCTAGAGTAGATGTTCCAAAACACAGGTTTCGTCACATTATTCCTTCTGATGGGTTATTATCACAGAGAACAAAAGAGTCTAAGGCTTTAGCTTGAAATGCACGTTCCCGTCTAACTCTTCAGTTCATAGTTTAGCGGCACGGCGACCATGCTGTTCCGCATGTCCGAGCTCTCGCTCGCGCTCCTGCCGTGGGCTGGAATACTCTTTCTTCCCTCTGTCAGCCAGCTAAATAAGTTCAGGAACCAGCTTCTGGAAGGCATCTTTTGGTACCCTCTCCTGGGTAATATAAAATATATTGCACGTGTGCATCACTGCACTTATCGGATCCTACTGAAATCCCCCGGGGGAGTCCCCCAGGCAGGGACCACGTCTCACCCCTAGTACGTGGCCAAGTGTTCAGTCTATGCCTCGTAAACACCAGGACTTTTTCTGGGCTGAATTAAAATTTATGGTTCCACACCCAGTGTTGTAGGAAAGTGCTGAATCACTATACTGTACACCGAAAACTTATATTACACCGTATGTTAACTAACTAGAATTAAAAAAAAAAAAAACTTAAAAAAAAAAGAAAATTTATGGCTCCCGTTGTCCTACTTTTGCTTCATGCAGCAATAAAACCATCTCTGCAGGGAGACAAAGCATTTGGGTAGTGCATAAGGCAAAGTCTAAAAACTATTTGTATGACGTTTCCCACTTACCTAAGTTGCTGTAGGTTGCACTACAGGGATTCAGGTCGCCAGTATCTGAAACGTCTTCTTTTTCCTCTTCCCCTTCCAGTCCGGGCAGGGGCAATGCTGCTGTGACAGGAGGGTGGCCTCCATCACCTTGCCTCACAACCACAGATCTCGGATCCCGCGGAGGGAAGTCCTCTGTCACTTCATGGGTCTTGTGACTGAAACAAATCAGACCGTGGTCACAGTGGCATTCAAAGGTCTTGCCAAAATTTTGATTCACAGCAATAGGTCACAAGGCCTGAATACTTGTCTGAATACAGGGCAGTCCTCCATATAGGCTTATCCTTCTATTCATCTTGATTCATACACACTGAGAGTCCAGTCTGATGGAGGAGGTATAATAAGCTCAGAAGGAAGCCTGAGAAAAAGAAGGTAAGAAGTGCAACTTTTTTAGGCAGGAGGTGGTGATGGTAGCGGTGGAGAAGGCCGAATGCCTAACTGGTTAAAGACAGACTACACACCAGCTTAGTGAAGTATGTAGCATACTCACTATACTACGGTACGTGATACCAAATAATTTACTATATAAACTTACTTTATTTCATATTAGTATTTAGTACAGGATCAGGAATAAAGTTGAGATTAGACTAAATAAAGAGCTCAAACGCAATTGCTTCAGTAGGTAAACTGAGTCCAGGAAAATCTTGTTGCCAGGAGGACAGAATCATCAGCACGCAAGGTGAAGGGAAATGACAGCTCTGCATTCTAGTTAATCTTATCTATTACAGTGAATCTGAAAGATCCTGGTGGACACGTACCACAATGTGGCACCCATACTGCTGTGTGTTTCTAATCCTGTTTCACCGCTGCCTGCTCATTGGCTTATAGCTACCTCCTCCCGTCTTCCCCACTTCCCATCCTGCCTGGACTGTCACTTCTTTGCCGTAAGTACAAGGAGATGGAATGGTCATTAAATGTGGGTAGAGAAAACTAGCCTACTTGGAAAATCTCACTGGGCTAGCCAAAAAAGTAAACTCACCATCAGGCATCTTTAACAGTTTCTGAGTGTTCTCAGACTGTCACACACTCACCAACCCTTCTTCCTATGTTTTGTTTTTGTTTTAGTGTGGGCAAAGAGAAAGAAGCAAACATCTTATACAGTATTACATGTTATTTCTGGATTTCCAATTGGCAGTGAATCATGGTGACATTTACAAGTTTCTTTAAAAGAGGTACTCTGCTTGATCCTGTGTCATCAGAACATACATCACCTGTGGATTTGAGGGAGTAGATCTGAGAAAGGAGTACGTTCTTATCAATCTTTCATTATGGAAATTATGCATGTGTCTGAACAGAAAAATAAGCCTTGAAGCCTGCTGGATGGGCAACTTCAAAAATGCTCTTTCAAGGCTGGCAGAGCCAGAGGTCTCCCTGTACTGGGAGTGAGCAATGAGCCGAGGCACCTTTGTGTTACCTGCCTCTCGAGGGCAGTGCAAGGTGGAAAGGAGCCACTCCACTGGCCGCCAGCAGGGTGCCATGTAAAGGAGGCCTCACACAGTGGCGCATGCTGCCTCTTAAAGGGCTGCCCTGGGTCACCAACCCGAAAGAAGGGCTCCAAACAAAACTGGTTTCTCATAATATGGAGCATCATAAAATCAAGGTAAGAAGGGGCCTTTACTTCCCTGCATTAGCAAAGACAAAGCGAAGTGACACTTCTGAGACCCTCTGACTTCATGTCAAGACTACAGATGGCTGAGTAGTTACCAACACGCTTCAGAAGGCAAATGATCTTTATTGGGCAAAAGTTAATGTAAGCCATTTCTGATTTCAAAGTACAAGTATATGTTTAAAGATAAAGTGACATTTGCTTCTTATTTTAGAATTAACTGAGAGGTTTCCTACAATGCTGTTTTTAGGCTCCTAACCTCTGCAAGCTTGCTCTCACCTTTTCTCTTCCCCCAATCTCCCCATTATTATTAAAAGACAGCTCTCTTCCCCATTATCAAAAGGGACTGGTAAAGGCTGGTTCAGAAACCTCGACTCTACCCTCCCTTGACTGTTTCCTCCCAACAATGGACTACTTACCACGAGCCTCAGCTACTGTGAAAGCGACAAAAAGAGCTGCTGTTATTAAACCATGCGGAATTCCCTGGGCCTGCTCCCCACATATATGAAACACAGCTCTGTGCCCCTAAGGGCCTCTCAAAACAACGTAAGGGTGCTCAAAAGCAAGAAATTAAGACTCACCCACTGTAGTCACTCATGCAATTCCCCATTAAAGGATATACCACAGGGCCTTCTTCGGTCTGCTAATCATGTTCCGAAGCTCTGGTGTACCAGAGATCCCACTGACTCAGGAGCACTACAAGCTGGGTAAGATACAAGTTTCGAATTCTGTGCCTTAATATCATCCGCTGCACCTTGACCTTTACCTTAGGGGTGTGGTCTGGGAAATGTGCCCAACTACCTCTGGGAAGCAAAGTGAAAACTAGTTTTATTAACTCTTCGAGGATCAGGGCAGGACAACCTATTTTCCACATAAAGACTAGTTTTCATAAGCACATTTTAAATAAGTGCACTGGTGTATTATATTATCAATTATAATAATCATCAACTATAAAGAACTATGCAAAGAGAGCTAATAAAAGTAAAATCACAAGGAATTGCAAATAAATGCTAAGATGTTTAATCAACAGTGACAGCAGAGTCTAAAAGGAAGAACTTTAAAAAAATACATCAATGATATGATATACATCTTGATGCTTGAGGGAGGAACAGCTCTATGTATGAGGAAAACGGTAAAAGAGAGATGGGAAAGGGAAAGGTTTTGAGAGTTCAAGCCTAGATGTGGTAACATGCTATGACTAAAAAATGAAAAAGAACTGAGGACAGTATCAGAGAAGGTTGACTCAGTCACTACGCATCAACAGACAAATTGTCTAGGAAGAAAGAAGGAAGTTAAATCTGACAATTTATCTAAGACATGTTAATTTTTTAAGGGAATATAATTTTTGACCATTGATTTTTTTTTCTGCCATATTTAGATATGAAATCAGAAAACCCTCCCAAATAGTAAAATCACACTTTCCAAATATAGACTTTTTCTCCTAACAAAGTGGTTCATCACCAATATTTCATGGAGAAATGTTTTAAGATAATGAAGAAAACACCAAAATGAGAATCTGAGAAACCAGGCTCTGATTTCCTTTCCTTGATCATCTATATAAACTAGAGGACAGCATCAGGAAGGAGATAATGAACAAAATGAAAATATCCCCTATTTCCTTCATGAGACAGAAGGTTAAAAAAAATCTTTAAAATGAAATTATAAGAAAGCTACTACAATTTCTAATACACTATATCTTAGCACGTCTTGAAATAACGAATATGACAAAGATAACTAGATTTTTTTCAGGTAAGTACAATTTGATATTCACCTCTATAAAACAGAACTATTACCTGATAAATGGCCCACAAAGAGGAAGTTATGCCTTTTCTACTTTTACGAGTTAAATTTGTGTTGAAATAATCCTAGTTCTATAGTGCTAGGTAGAATGTCTACAATTAACTATGGTGTTGACATCCAGGTCCTTAACTGTCAGGCCGGGTCACGCCCTGACTTAGCCTACTGCTTTCCTGGACCCTCAGCATTCACTCTGTTTTCGTAATGGAAGACAACATAGGTTTGTGTGTACCTCAGACCCTTCAAATGACCTTTTTCATTAATGACCAGTTTATAATTGAGATTTGGGATGTGTCATGACCCAACACTTAAAAAAATCAAGTCATAATCTCCATGAAGACATCTCATTTTCTGAATGCGGAGAATGAACTTCAGGGGTTCAAAGGAAAGTGTAACATTGTTACAGATTTGTCTGTTATACAAACGAATCCCTTGGTAAGGTTATCTCTCATCAGTCTGCAACATTCATACATAATTCAAAGCTGCACAAGCAACCTCCTGTGGGAAGCTCACTTGGCTTACCCAGGTGGTAGGATTAATCATTACACCATCAAATGAAAATGATCTTTTTTTGTCCCGGCAAATTCGTTCAAGACAGATTTTTGTAAAAATTCTGTTAAATGTCTGAATGTACTTTTTAAAA
The DNA here is from genome assembly GCA_004023965.1 of Spilogale gracilis. Taxonomy (NCBI): domain Eukaryota; kingdom Metazoa; phylum Chordata; class Mammalia; order Carnivora; family Mephitidae; genus Spilogale; species Spilogale gracilis. Next base: position 66,764 of record PITA01003221.1, read on the forward strand.
AGGCAAATCAAATTCTGCATTAGAGTCCTTTATGCATCCAAGTATTTCCACAATTTCTGTTCAACTTTATCTTCATATTCAACCACCTCCATTCAGCTGCTGAAGGGATAGTAAATGAAATCAGGCTTCTATAGAGCCCATCTGCCTCTTTGGGCGAATGGTATTCTAACCTCCCGTTTGCCAGCTCTCTTTGGCAACATTTGTCTCTATTTGCCCAAGACAGCCAGTTAATAAATGTGTGATTTTTAAAACCTCTTTTTAGGGCACCTGGGTGGCTTAGTCATTGGGCCTCTGCCTTCGGCTCAGGTCATGATCTCGGGGTCCTGGGATAGAGGCCTGCCATCGGGCTCTCTGCTCAGCAGGGAGACTGCTTCCTCCTCTCTCTCTGCCTACTTGTGATATCTCTCTCTGTGTCAAATAAATAAATAAAATCTTAAAAAAAAAAGACTATCATTAAAAAAAATAAGATTAAATAAAACCTCTTTTCCCCCCTAAAATTCAGATCAAAGCATTTCAGAAATGCTGAAGGCATATCACAGTTTTGTTAACCCGTTTCAGAGCTGCTGATTTCTGGGGTTGCTGGGAATGACACACTTTTGCAGAAATGGACTATATACCAACACCTGAGGAGAGTTCAAAGTTATCAAATCCCACAGCTTTAGTTATCAGGAGGAGGAAAAACTTTCTGCCTCTTTCTGTCCCTGTAACCCCTGCCAATGTGACATTTCATAAAATCCTATCTTGGTTTCAGGGCATCAGCTTGAATTTGCTGTATTTTCCCATTACTGGCATTCTCAGGTAGAAAAGTGTTGTGTCCATTGATCACTATCTTAGTGTCTCCAATTTTCCACTAAGCCTTCTGTAGTCCTTCACTGAAACCTTCAAACTTCTTCTCCTGAACCAAGATTAACCTTTCACTGAGATCTGATGAGTTCTTCCTAATACATCTAACAGAGGCTGGTCAAACAAAGATAGCTCTTACCAGTGCGAATGAAGTGGCTAGGTCTTGGAATGAGGAAGGCTGGTAGCCATGGGCAAGGTCCTGAATAGACTCTAATCTTCAAACACTGCATGGTTTCACTTTTTTTTTTTTTTTAAAGAGATGTGAATAGCAAATTTAAAGAGTCTTTAAGGCACCAGACCGTAAGACAGCAAAGTAGATAAAAACACAGGCCACTGTAAATCACTGTCATCTTCATAATACTAAGAAAAATTACAGTTTTACAACCCGATGAAATACAAAGTCAGAACGGTATCTGTGCAAATTAACAGAGAAGAGAAACTAATCTTGGAAAAGAGCAATGAAAGAAGGCTTCCTCTCCTAATAACAATCACAGAAGGAGCCTCTCATTACCATTTAGGCCTTGGTTCACTTCCAAAGACAGATGTGAGATACTGATGTATACGTCCTGAAAAAGCAAGCTATCAGAAGAAAAGACAGGACTCTCCAACAGGACTACCCAAGGGAGGATATGGGCCCCTGACTTTTTAACGCATGCCCAAAAGCACTGGAGAAGCAAGTCACTATACTTTTTCCACTTTCCTCCTGTCTCCCTTCCCTGCCTGTCTGCCCTTGGAGTCAGAGAAGGCAGAGAAGTATGCATACTCCACTCTACAAAAACACTGCGGGCTCACGGAGAGGATGGGAACCCACTCCTACTCGACAAGTAGGAGGAACCTACTCCCACTCCTACTGCACAAGCTGCAGGCTTTTCCACTTAATTCACCAAAACACTTTAGGAGGCTGAGGCAGTTGCCTTCATTTTGCTGAGGGGGAAACTGAGATCGAACGAAGTGAAATGAGTCGCCTAGGATTACGAGGGTAATGTGGTAGTAGAGTCTGGATCTGAACTGGATCCTCTCCGAGCTAACATCCACCATGTCAGCACCATAAGGCAAACTTGGTATATGGTAAACACTCAACAAGAAATGCTCGATTGTGAAGATGAAGAAGTAGAGTGCTTTGAAAAGAATAGTTATTAAAATTGTTAAAAGCTATTATTAAAGGGCATTAATGAATACAGATGTGTTCTACTTTGGAAAAATTCTAAACAAAGTAATCATTTATACTGCAAAAGGATTTCTTTAAATAGGAGCTGCTTTAGTACAGAAAGACTGCATTTATAGATAAACCATCATGACTAACTCTGCATTTGCTGAGCGCTTCGTACTGTACTTAAATACATATCTCCTAATGATATCACTCCAAGTAAGGCTTGTTATTCCTATAATAGGGAATCTGAACAGCAGCCAAAATTTACATAGTACTTATTGTGTGTCCGTTCTAAGCCATGATTCTCAAAAGTGGTGCTACTGACATTTCAGACCAGATAACACTTTGCTGTAAAGGGCAGGATCACACTAGCATCTCTTGCCTCTACCCAGGTGTTGGAACCGGTCTCTCCTTCTGTAGTCATGATGACCAAATAGTCTGCAGACACTGTCAATGGCCTGGGTGGGGGTGGGGAGGGGAGCACAAAATCTACCCTCTTCTCACATTTTACATAAATTCCTTTAAGTCTCACAATAATGCACTAGGCAGATTATTTTCTCTCTTTTACAAATGAAGAAATTAGAGTCCAGAGAGGTTAAGTCATTTGCCTTGGGTAACCTAGCTGCTAACCGGCAGCAGTGAGATTAAAATCCTACAGTTCAGCTCTCGGGTCTGTGCTCTAAACAGATCTTATTCTGCCTCGCTGTTTATAGCTGAGGTAATCTGAACCACAGCTTGTCTAAGATGACAGAGCTAATAAGTGGTGAAAGCAGGATTCAAGTCCAGGTCTGAGTGACTTCAAAGTCAATGTTGTAAAATATGATGCCAATTGTTATCAGACTGTAACGTGTCTAAGAATTACCTTGGGATCTTGCTAAAGATGCAGATTTCCGGCCCCCACCTCCAGGGACTGAGTTAATAGTCCTTGGGGATGGCCCAGGAATCTGAATTTATACAGACACCCCAAGAGATTCTGACACAGTTGGTGTAGCACCACAAGTGTAAAAAGTGAGCAAGCAAATTTTAAGTTGGGGTCATCGCTCCTCAGAAGTGATATAAAGGGAAATAAAATAATTTAGTCACAGATGAGAGATTCATAATGAGCTATTAAAAAAGGGGGAGGAGCTGTTTTGGAACCAATCCTTACCTTCTGAGGTTTATTCTTAGAATACAATTTACAATCTCACAGAACGTTAGAAAACAAGGATTTGGTCTAGTGTGACATTTACAGTTGTAGTGGGAGCCCTGGTTGGATAAAATCACCTCTGAGAATAGGCAGCAGCATCTGTGAGAGCAGCGACAGGGCGAGGCTCCTGACATGCAGCACGGCCTTAGCTTCCTGTATAAACAGAGGACAGGACCAGCACAAAGGGCAGAGCCCTCTAGCCGAGAGAGCTGCTGCAAGAAGAGGGACCTTGGACTGGGAACTTCTACTCGCTGGGCCAGGGCTCTCTTCCTAAAATATTTTGTTCCACTGTCCTTCTGTTCCACACCCTTGTGACCTGTCAAGGTCAGGTCTGAACTGCCTGAAGGTCTTCAAGGCCTTTCACAAAGGGGCTGCAGTGTATGTCTTCTTCCTTGTTCCAGATTTTCCAACACACATTCCTTTAGCTCCACACAGACCAATGGATTTCTACATCACAACTCCTCATCCCTAGGACACACTTTATTCTCCATCTTTGCTGAACCTACTTTTCCTACCTAGAGTTGCCTCCTTTCTTCTCCCCATCTATTTCGAACTCGGTCACTAAAGACTACTCAGGCCTCACATTGGCCAAGCCATCTTTGTGTCTACAGAGACTTTTCCTTCTCTGAACACCAAGAACAGATGCTCTAGATAAACACCCCCCCCCCCATATGTCGAAGCCCTAAACCCCAGTGTGGATATACTTGGAGATAATTAAGATGAAACGAGGTGATAAGGGTGGGACCCTGTCAGACAGGATTAGTGCACTCACAACAAAAGATACCAGACAGCTTGGTCTGTCTCTCCCTCTCTGCACACAATTCACTGAGGAAAGTGAGGGCAGAACGAGAAGGTGGTCATTCTGCAAGGGAGGAAGAGAGCCCTCAGCAGAAACCAGTTCAACTGGAAACTTGACCTTAGACTTCCGGCCTCCACAACTGTGAGCAAATATATTTTTGTTGTTTAAGTCACCCAGTGTGCGGTGTTTTATTTATGGTAGCCCAAGCAGACTGATACAAAGGGACTGAGAATTACAGCAAACACTCGGTGAACAGGTGTTGAATGAATCGAATCAGGTGGGACCTGGATAGCAAGGCCCTGGAGGGCACCCCCAAGGACCGGCGCCTGCATTCCTCCCAGGGAAATTTGAGCCTGCAGCAGCATGGAGACAGGTTCCAATGCGGCCAGGATGAGGTCGCCCTGATGCAGACTGCATGCAGCCTCATCCCTGTGCCAGGAGCACACAGAGGCCCAACACTGACTCCTGGGGCTCTTTTACCCCAGGAGAACGAGGACTGCGCGTGGGGAGCCGACCAGTGTGCACTGCTGTCATCATGGTTTTTTTGGCAAGCTCTTCTCCCTGCTATTAACAAATCACCATTGTAGAGGCACCATATGAGAACAAACGGCTTCTCCTGGAATTAAACCTTCAAATACGACCTGATAACTCTAATCAGTACTCGACTACAGTTCTGTTAAAGACTCACTGGCTGGGACTGTGGCCTAGAGGTCTGAACACAGGCCTGGAAATCAGAAACTCCAATTCCATTTCATGGCCGCCACCGCTGCGACTCTGCCCCCGCCTCCCATCACTCATCTGTAAAATGAGGACAGTGACATTTATAGGACTGTGCATTAATTAGGAAATTCATATAAGGTGCTTTTAAGAGAGTGAAACCATGTTCAACTATGCCCATGTTGAGTCTCAAAGCTCGACAGCTCAATGAATCAGTGCGTCTCACTGAGGCTGCCTTTACAGACGACATGGCAGACACCAACACGCTCAACAATCACCACCAAGAGTGCAAAAAAAAAAAAAAAAATCTTTACGGGCCAAGCACCTCTGAAGCCAGACTCTGGCTCTGCTACCTATTTGCATACGAGCCCTGGGCAGGTCAACGAGCCTCTGTTTCTCAAGATCCTATAAAATAGGAAGGATGCACTGTCACAGATGTTGGGACAACTGAGATAATGTGAGTGAAAGTGTTTTAAGAATCATACAGTAAGATACTGGTGTTTAACCTCAGATTCATTAGGTGAACAAGGAAACAAAAGTGACCTGGTAAGTGGGGATGTCTCTGTTGGATTCTCCACTTTGGAATACATTCATATGAGCCTCTATGCAAGTAGCTCACTTCTCTGGAGTTTTATCACCTTCCAGAAGGGAAAGGAAGGTAAAGCCATCTGAAGGTCATCCCGTCATGGTACACATAATCATTCTGCACCATTCTGTGATTAGGACCAAGTGAGGTATTTATCAGTTCTCTGTAAAACAGGATTATTGAGAATTTCAACAGTAAGGGCGTTATGAACTCATCTAACTTGAGGAACACTGTGTCAGCAAATGTAGATGTGATCTTTATAAATGATTATAGTCCAGAAGTTTCTTTAGAGCAAAGAATATGTGATCAGGAGAGCAAGCGGCTACTTTCAGCTCCCGGTCTCCAATTTTTTTCTTTATGAGGAACAGGAATTTGATCTTCAGAGGTCAGGCTGGTCCTTAGCATGAAAAGATGACTTTGGTAGGAATCTCTTAGCCGAGAGTAGAGATAAGGCAAATTAAGATAGAACTGGAGCATAAGCATTAAAAAATTTCAAGTTTCTAAGGGACCTTTACAGAGAGGACATTACATTTTGCCACAGTCTAAAAAGTTCTCAGACTTTTTCCCCATATTAGGTGCGCATCCATACATGAATATAAAGAGGCCCAGGGGGTTGTAAGCCTGTGTAGCGTTCGGCTCCAGTGGATACCGGCCACCAGCATGCCTGACAGCCACAGAAAATCAGACATTACAGCTTAGTCCAGAGACTTGGCCAGCTTTTTCCGTGAAGTCGGTAATAAATATGTTAGGCTTCACAGGCCACATGGTGTCAGGTGCTTAACCTTGCTGCTACAGTGCAAGTGGCCACAGACAACATGCAAATGAAGGGGTGGGGCTGTTTTCCAATCAGACTTCACTTAGAGAAGCACGTGACAGGCTGGACTGGCCTACAGGCCATAGTTCTCCAACTTCTGGTCTATACTCTTGAAACCTGCAGTGGATAAAAGGTTCCTAGGATTGACTCCTGGATTACTGAGGAATATAGCTTAGTTCTGAGGGCTCTAAGATCAAAAAGATCTTGGAAGGATAAAGGGAAGGCTTACACAGATGAATGGTATTCCTAAGGGAGCAAAGGTGTGCCAAGTCTTATCTGCCTGTCCAAAACAGAAGTTGGTGGAGGGCTGGATGGAATCCCAGCATGTGAGGCGTAGCTGAATTCGGAGATGTTTCTGGGAGTCCCAGAGAAACCAGACTTACATGACACACAGACACACGCTGGGGGTCTTTCCTAACTAGGAACATGATGTTTCAGGGCTGATGAAGCTAGAAAGTCTTGTCAAACGAGGCCATTTCGGTGGGCAAATGAGATCTTTAACTTTGGCTGGAAGTATTATCGTTATTTTGGGTGAGTTATAGTTATTTTCTTAGGTATTGACTAAGGTTTTCTAATTGATCAGAAAAAATCTTTTAACAAAACTTTTAAGGACATGTGACTGGCAATAGATACTACCTACCGATCACAAAATAGAGATGATTTTAGTCACTGATAGATTCGCCACACTGTTTATTGAAAAGACTACCAAAAGGACACACTTCAGGAAGAAGGAAATTGAATCCAGAAGGGAGGAGTGAAATGAAGATGGAATATTGTAAAAAAAAAAAAAAAAGAAAAGAAAAGAAAAAAAGAAAAAGAAAAGAAAAAAGAAAAAGAAAGAAAAGTGACAAACATGTGAATGAATCCAGGATAAAAAAGGATGATGTGGGGTGCCTGCGTGGCTCAGAGGGTTAAGCATCTGCCTTCAGCTCAGGTCATGATCTCAGGGTCCTGGGATCAAGCCCCACATTGGGCTCTCTGCTCAGCAGGGAGCCTGCTTTTTCTTCTCTCTCGGCCTGCCTCTCTGCCTACCTGTGATCTATCTCTCTGTCAAATAAATAAATAAAATATTTAAAAAAAAAGAAAATTGAAAAAAATAAAAGTTTTAAAAAGTCACACACTAGGTGCGCCTGGGTGGCTCCATCGGTTAGCATCTGCCTTCGGCTCAGGTCATGATCCCAGGGTGTTGGCTTCAAGCCCCTCATTGAACTCTCTGCTCAGCGGAGAGCCTGCTTCTCCCTCTCCCTCTGCCACTCCCCCTGCTTGTGCTGTCAAATAAATAAATAAAATCTTTTTAAAAAACCCAGTCATACACTTTTCCTCCTTAAAAATGGTTTCTGCCCCCAAAACCTAAAGATAAGGGCCAAACATGTCAACATATCATGCAAGCCTCTTCACAGTTTGTCTCAGCACTTCTCAAACTTTCCGTTCTCAGGATTCCTTTACGCGTAAAAATTAACGAGAAGTTTAAGGGCTCTTGTTTATGTGAATTCTACTGAATGATATTATATTAGAAATTAAAAATGAGAAAATTTTAAAATAGTTACTAGTTCATTTAAAAATCATAAACCCTTTAAAAATAGTAACTTAAATAACATTCTTTTCAAATCTCTTTAATATTTGGCTTAACAGAAGAAAGCTGAATTCTCACATGTGCATCTGCATTCAGTTGGCTGTGATATGCTGCTTTGGTTAAAGCACAGGTGACCCTTGAACAATGCAGGCGATAGGGGCCCTCCCCTTATGCAAACCGGTGTACAAATCTGACTCCCCCAAAACTTACTACTAGTAACCTACTATGAAGCAGAAGTCTTACTTATAGCCAATTAACTCATGTATATTTTTAAAGATTTATTTATTAAGAGAAAAAGAGAGAGAGTAGGAGTGCAAGCAAACACAAGCAGGAGGGCCAGAGAGAGAGGGAGAGAGAATATGAAGCCGACTCCACCCTGAATGTGGTGCCGGACGAGGAGCCTGACCTCACGACACCGAGTTCACGACCTGAGCTGAAACCAAGGGTCTGCTGTTTAACTGTGCCACCCACGTGTCCCCAGTGAACACATATTTTGTATGTTATATGTATTATATATTGTATTCTTAAAATAAAATAGGCTAGAGAAAAGAAAATGTTATTAAGAAAATCGTAAGGAAGAGAAAATATATTTACAGTCCTGTCCAGTATCTATAAAAAGTCCATCTATCAGTAGACCCATGCAATTCAGACTTGTACTGTTCAAGGGTCAACCATATATTAAAAAACGCTGATTTCATCCAGATATCTAGGTGGGAAAGGAGTATATTAGTAGCCTTTAGATAATTGTGGATATTCTTGGTACTACAGCAGAACTTGGTAAGTGGCAGTCTCTTAAAGGTTACTTGCCGTGCGGAATCTGAAACCATATCAATTAACTTTCTGGCCTTAGGTGCATTAAATCTAGCCATCCAACTTGCAGTTTCAATGGATCTTTTACCTATGCATAATTTTGTAATACTTGGGTCATTTGGAAATTACCAATTCACTGAGTTATACAGATCTTCCAAATGTTGACACATTTCCTGACATAAGAAAAATCTTTTTATGCAACTACCACCACCACAAATCTCATCAGAAAAATCTCTAAATATTATGGAGCTGTGAAGGTCATGGTAGCAGATAAAAATTTTCATTTATATTTGAAAGCCTGAACTTTTTGTCATTGACAACAAATACTGTCAGTTGTTTTCCTTGATGTAATAGGCTTAATACGCTCCTTCCGAGCACTCAAGTCTGAATAGCCACAGCGGGTCTGCCGCCTGTTCTCTCAAGGTGGTCCACGAGAAAGGTGCCTAGGGGCGCCTGGTGGCTGAGTCGCTTAAGCCTCTGCCTTCACCTCAGGTCAGGATCTCAGGGTGCTGGGATAGAGTCCCCTGCATCAGGCTCCCTGCTCAGTGGGACCTGCTCCTCCCCTGCCTGCCACTCCCCCTGTTTGTTGTGCCTTCTCTCTCTCTCTCTGACAAATAAATAAATAAACTCTTAAAAAGAAAAGAAAAGAGAAAGGTGGCTAGCTCACTGCAAGTTTATCCTACCATACTTTGGTATGCAACAGAAATCATCTATGCATGCTTCCTATTTCATCACACAGAGTTTTTAAACGGACAGTCTCCACAGCTGAGATTTAATAAAATCTACAACTTCACCAAGGACATGCTTAGGTGAAACTTTTTTTTTTTGAACTATTTGTATGATATTATGCCATGGCTCTGACTTTTGCCTCCGATCGTTTTTGTGCCATGGGTGCAAATGTCAATGCAGTGAAAAGAATAATGTCTTATTATGAACACAGTGACTTTTGCATGATCACTATTTGACCTTGCCTTGACCACATCTGAAGAACCACGGGTCTATTCATTATCCTCTTGCAGCACCTGTCTGGACTCTGTTTGCTATCATCTTCTCTGTGACTCTGCCTTTGCCTATAATATCTTTCCCAAGCAGCGAGAAAAATCCTGTCTTTTAAGATGTGGTTTGTATTTCATTTCTGAGAAGTAAGCTGATGTAATCGCTATCTTTTATGCTTCTATATCACGACACACATACATTGTTTTAGCCTTTATTACCTGGAAAGCGGAGGGGCTACGCGCGTCTTAAAGCACCTAAACTGTGCCCGACTCTGTGCAAAGTGTCTTACATATTTTCCCTTTATATCCTCCAAGTAACTCCATGGGACAGGTGTCATGACAGTCACTGTCTGAGGGACCGGACAAGCGAGGTGAAGTCAAACCCGAACCTGTTATTTCGGCAGTGTGAGGGTCTCCCCCCATGCCCTGATGGCCGGTATAAGGCACAGTTAAGATACTCATTTTTTGTCACCTGAAGAGTCAAATAAGTGAATTTAATAACAATCGAATCCCAAAACAAAAGGCTCTACAAAATCTCTTTTAGGGCCTGGCCTTCAGTTGAGTATTTTTCATTTCTTTTTTTTTTTTTTTTTTTTTTTTTTTTTTTAAAGTATTGGTGTTTTTTTTTTTAAAGATTTTATTTATTTGACAGAGAGAAACACAGCCAGAGAGGGAACACAAGCAGGGGGAGTGAGAGAGGGAGAAGCAGGCTTCCCGCCGAGCAGGGAGCCCGATGTGGGACTCGATCTGGGGTCTCCGGGATCATGACCTGAGCCGAAGGCAGTCGCTCAACCAACTGAGCCACCCAGGCGCCCCATATTTTTCATTTCTTACAGTTTGGATTTGGAATCTTCATTACTTCTAGAAAAACTTGAATTTTCATTTCTTCCAGCAGTGTGTTCCCAGCCATGGGAACATGGCAATTTAATGATTACACTGTCATCAAGCTGGAAACACAAATATTGACATTTGACAGTAATATTTTTCCCTTTCAAAGCTGCTTCAAGTAAATACCAATGGTGTACCCAAGCAAATTAAGTAATTATTGAAAAAGCAAATAGTGTACATTTTTCAATGAGTATCCATGTTTATTTAAAAACTTTCCAAAAAGTTAAAAAGAAACAACTATTTTTTAAAAGCCTCTTTTCCTCCTTAGTCTGAGACAATTATGAAATGTGATGATTCAGTGTGTCTCTAAGAAAAGCTTAATTCCTCAAAAACGCTTTAGACTCCGAATGGTGGTGAGATCAGTGGCTCCCGAGCTGTACCCTGTACCTGCTCCTGCGCCTCAGTCACCCGGGGACTTGGGAGAAGTGCGAACCTCAGGGCCCGGAGCACCCTAGACCTACCGCACCAGAAGCTTTGAGGGTGGGGCCCAGCAATCTCTGCTTTAACTGTCCCCGAGTCACTGTGATGCGCGGTTACATCTGAAACCAATGGGGCAAACCAACTGCATTGTTTGCATTCATGGATGTTACTTACCTTTTTTTTTTCAAAGATTTACTTATGAGACAGACAGAGAGAGAGAGAGAGAGAGAGAGAGAGAGAGGGAGAAAGAGCACACATGGGAGGTGGGCAGGAATAGAGGGAGACGGAGAGGGGAAGCAGACTCCCTGCCAAGCTTGGAGCCTGCCTTGGATCAGTCTCAGGACCTGAGGTCCAGGCACGGGGCGCACCTGACCGAGCTACCGAGGCACCCTGCATGGGTTCGTTATTAAGCACTGATGCATGCTGGAAGATATGACTGCTTCCTGTACAAGCAAATGTGTGAAAATATAAGCTGCACAGTAGCGGGTCTGCCGTGCCAAGGGCCTGGGGCCCGCATATGCCAGCATATAGCCGAAGTAGGGAGTCTCTTTCCACAGAACACAGGCCAAATCACTGCTTGGCTCTTCCTACCAGGAGGCGGATAAACACACCACAGCCCGAACTTAATGAGGACTGAAGCCATTTATTGATGTGCGAGAACTCTCTGACATAGGTAACCCCAGCCATGGGCTGTTAAATTGCTTTTTTCCTAAATAAAACAGTAACCGGTAGCACATGTGTTTTATTACTGATGGAGTATGACATTCTGTCATCCACTTTCAACCACCAGTATAAGACTCCTCTTTCCGGGAATCTATCACCACTATTCTACCTGCTTTGCTATTAGATGCATTTAAGGACAACAAGAACTTGCTAGTATTTTGATAATTATTTCAGGGTTATGTAAAAAGCTTATTCTCATAAAGAATATGCATATAAAACTTAACATTTTGCTAGAAAAAGTGAAAGCATTAAGTATTCTCTTAATTTTTATCAATACTGTTCTAATAAAAAGCTGGTGAGAGGCTCTGCCCTATCATAAGAATGTGATATCTTGGGCGCCTGGGGGGCTCAGTTGATTAAGCCACTACCTTTGGCTCAGGTCATGGTCCTAGAGACCCGGGATCGAGTCCCGCTTCGGGCTCCCAGCTCTACAGGGAGTCTGCTTCTCCCTCTCTGACCTTCTCCCCCTCATGCTCTCTGTCTCACTCTCTCTCTGTCAAATGAATAAATAAAATCTTAAAAAAAAAAAAAGAGTCCGCTCTCTTTGCCAAAGAAAGGGCCAGGCCTGATAGAGAAGGCTTACTCTAAGTAAGAGGGAGGCAGACTTAGAATCAGATGAAAGAAACACTTAGGGCATATCTTCGCTTAAAAATAAGAAGTGCTGGCGCCTGACTGGCTCAGTCAGTGGAGCGTGCGGCACTTGATCTTGGGGTCGTGAGTTCGAGCTCCACGTTGGGTGCAGAGGTTACTTAAAAATAAAATCTTTTAAAAAAAAAAAGTAGAGGGGATATAAGGAAATCATCCCATTTGTTACAAAGTTGGGATAATAGTTCTTATTCTTACTGGCAATTCGTTAATTTTGCTTACAATACAAATGAGAAAAAAAAAAGCTTCCTAAACATAAATGTTTCTGTGAATGACTACAAGTGAAAATACGAAAATCTCATTTGCTCTTGTGTTTATGAACAATGCGACCCTGCAGGAAGAACACAGTGAGTCAGACAGGCCAATATTGAATTCTGGCTCTGACAACGGTGAGCTACGTCAACTTGTTTAATTCTTAACCTCTCTGATCTTCAGTCTCTTCCTCTGAAGAATACAGCCAGTCTGTAGGGCCGCTGTATGGATGCGAGACAAATCCTGGGAATGCGCTCTACACCAGGCAGGTGACCACGAACGGTTATTTAAGAAGGAAAGGAAGTGGGTAGCTAGAGAACTGAGTAAGTATGAGTGCGTGTGAGAGGGTGCGTATTGGCCAGAGCCACCGAGGATTCCACTACGGGCTGGCTCTCAGTCTCAGTAACCAACTTCTCCTCTATCACCCATGTGTTAAACTGCTGGCTCCTGTCTTCACCGCAGAAGCCGCCACCATTTTCTCCAATACTTGGGAAGAAGAGAGAGGCACAATAAAAACCCAAATCTTCCCTCAAAACAAAGTAATGCACAGAGAGCTAACGCCTTGGTGAAAACCAAAATGAATCGTTTCAGCAGCTTTATTCCATCGACAGTGAGGGTAAGAAGAGTGCCACCATTTATTCATTTGATCCTGTTTCTTCCTCACACTATTACAGAATTTCAAAGTAACGTATTATTTACTGCTATTAAGGTGTTACGGATTTGCTTTTCTCTGTTCAAGCCCCTTTCCATTCACCAGAATGCGGCAAGCTACTTTAGCTAAAGCTCCGGGGCTATAAACCTTGTTCGGAGCAGTAAGATCACTTTAATAATACTCTGATCTTGGGATGCAGTTATAAAGATCGATGATGGCCACTGGGTGCTACTTATAAACAGAAATAGCTCTTATATAATCTTAAAGATGTAAAAAACTTAGCACCCAAAAATGTGTTAAAAAATTCCCATACTCTGCTGTTCTATTTTACATACCTGAGAATTTTTTTAGGAACCGGTGATGGAGAAGAATGACTCCTTTTCTTCTTCTCGGAGTCGTGCAGTAGCCCATCCTCTGCCCTGGCCTTCTCCCTGGCCGCGGCCGGCTCTGCTCTGGCCTTCTGGTCCACCGCGAGCTGGCTCTGGGCAGGGTCGCACCTGTACATGAAGACGATGGCTGGCTTCTCGCTGGCCTCTCCCTTGGCCTCCGCGAACCAGTGATGGCGCTGAACCGGAGGCGGCGGCAGCATGTGGATGACTGTGCCGTCCAGGCCCACCAGTTTCCCTTTCTCTCTGTCTTTCTCTTTCTCGTCTTCCTCATCTGTCTTCCGGCGGCGGAAGAAGCTTTTAAATGATATCCAGCGTTTCGGTTTTGCATCAGCGGCCCGCCTGCTGCCTTCGGAGGGCAAGACGGCCTCGGCCTCCGTTGACCTGGCGGGACTGGTCGGCTTGGCCCGGCTGGTGAGATGCCTCTGCAGGAGGCTGCCCGCGTGGTAAGGGGAGGAAGTAGAGCGGGGTGGGGGAAAGGGAGGCGGCGGCTCGCTCGGGGGGCTGGCCACGAATTTGGAGAGAGGGGTCGTGGCCGGCTTGGCGAGCGGATCTTTCCGGGCCTTGGTGGTGGGGCTTTCTGCGGCCTGAGGGGCTTCAGCCTCGCCCCCGGGGCCCCCGGGGCCCCCGGGCTGGGACGTGAAGAGCGATCGGGGTCGGACTGCTGTACTCTTAGCAGCGTCGGCATCTGGGGGAACCGCATACAGCTCTTCCACGCTGCTCGCCTTCGGGCTGGACTGGGGCGTTTCTGGGGGAGCCGGTGGCGGCTGGATGGAGGCCACAATCTGCGAGAGCACCGCGCTCGCTTTCTCCCTGGCGCTGCCGCCTGTGGCCGGAGGCTCCGGGGGGCCCTCTGTTTTGGCCACATGCTCCTGCGTGGTTCTCTGCACCTTTGCTGGGGAGCTGCGGCTAGAACCGTAGCTTTTCTGTGGTGAGGACTGACCTGTGTTAAGGCAGCTGTTAAACTCCTGCACCTTCTGAACCACTGAGCCCCTTTTACGCTCTGTGCTGTTGGAAGACCCTCTGGCTTGGGGACAGTCGGGGGCTTTGCTGCTAGGGTTTTCAGACACTTTGCCTTCGGTTTCGATCTCTTCGTAAGTATGGCTTATTACACTTGTGGTCTTCTCCTTCACTGAGACTGCTCCGCTTGTTCCGAGAAAACTCTTATAAATGGCTAGATTGTCATACGCATTTGGATTGATGACAATGGGGACTTTGATGGCGTTTTTGGAACTCCGCGCGTACGTCGGCTCGTCGTGAATGATAATGGGAAAAGGCGGCATACCGGCATTGTTGTAACTATTGAATTTTATTTCCGACAGGTTGGGTGACTTCACGGGGATAGTTTTAGAGGAGATGTTTGTGGTTGTAGGCGAAGTGGGTGCTGATTTGTGGCAGGTCTTCCTCGGGGGGACGCTGGGCCCAGTCCCGCCGCTAACCAGTTCTACCCTGGGCATCTTCTGTCGCGGGCTGGTACTGGACGTCCACACTTCCTGGTATCGTATGGCACTGGAGTTCTGGAAATGGGCACTCGTGTGTCCTGGCGTCAGCGTGGGCGCTGTCACCGGAGAGTTGGGAGTGGAAGATGAGAGTCTCGCCTTGGCGTTGTTAACAGGGCCCTCGAGGTGCTCACTGGCCATGGCGGCCGACACGTCCACGACGGTATACGGCTTGCACAACGGCTGTTCCAGATTGACAACTCGGTAAGGCTTTGCCTGCTCTTCTACGGGGACGAGGCTTATGGTCACGGCTTGCCCGGCGATGTCTGTAGAAGCTTTACTGTCTTGCTTCTCCGTCTGCACGGCAATCTTGCCATCCTTCTCTTCCAGGCGGAGAGCGAGGACTGCTTTGTGCGTTTCTGGAACTTTTACTGAGCTTTTCGGTGCCTGTGAGGAGTCCTTCTCCTGATGATTACCAGGGAGACTTTCACAGCTGGGCTCCCGGTCCTTCATGTCCTTCGACTCTCCCGGGTTACCAGGAGATAGTCCCCCATTACAGATCTTCTGGGATAAGCTACTGGCGGTCTCCGAACGCGACTCTTCTGTTAAAGAAGAGCCTGGCGATGCAGAGTCAGATGACGCCATGCTCTGAACGCTGCCTGGTCCGTAGGAGGCCACAGAGGTCTCGTCATAGCCATTCAGGATCTCGTCGTAGCTGTCATCGTAGTCCACAGCACAGATCCTCTGCAGAGACTTATTCCGCAGGGGGACCGTGTTCCATTTCTTGTGCACAAGGAATCGAACGGGAGACAAAGTATTGGCCCTGAAGTTGGCAAAGCGGGGCTGCCCTCTCATGCGGATCTCCATGGCCAGCAGCTCTTCGTCACTCTCGTCCCAGCTCTCGTGCTCCTCCTCCAGGCTACTGAAAAGTACGTCTTCTTCACTCTCCTCGCCACTAGAAAACTCTGGGTAACAGAACCGGCCCCCTTCATTACTGATCACCTCTGTGCTCCCACTCACAATCACGTGCTTGCCTTGAGTGTCCTTTATCCCGCCCATCATGCAACTTGGTGGGAGCTTTCTTTCCAGTGATCGTTTGTAGCAATCATTTATTCTTCCTAAGAACGTTTCTCTGGAGTTTGTTTCATGTCCTCGTATCGGAGGGGCGGTGTCCAAGCCTGCTATCTCCTTTAACACATCCGTCAGTCCATTATTGTTATTCGATATCTTCTTTGCGCTATCATTATTGCCATAAGGCTTAGGAACGTGGCTAAATCCTTCAATGTCACCTTCGTTGTTATTATTATTAAGTGGTTTCTGATTCAAGGCTGGCCTGTTTCGGTTCCATCCTATGATGACAGGTTTGTTCTCACAGTGTTCCTGGATACTAAGTTCACCACATACACTTTGCCCATCTGCCACCATCATAGTGGGCTTCACAGCTATAGTGGGTTTTTTAGCCACAGGAGGACGGAAGTTTCCAGTGTTCCTCATGCGGTGGTTGTTACTGTGATTGGCATTCGTTTTCACATTGCCATGGGTGACGGGTGCCTTCTCAGGGTCTGGGGGAAGCCGGTGTAAGCTTTTAGGTTTAAAGCAGTTCTTGCATTCACCGGGTTTCCAAACGTGTTCAGTAAAGGTGTTACAAGCAGACATCTTTAAAAAAGGACCTTCACAGACAATGCTTTCCCTTCAGTGCATGGTAAGACTCTCATCCGTCACTTTTCACTTCCCCTAGGTATCATACAGCTCTTGTAAGCATGATCAATCTGTGGAGGAGGGGAGGAAAAAAAGAAGATCTAAATGGAAAAGGCACTATGAGGCATTCTATCATGATGAATGACTTAAAACAACTGGTTCCAGTCCTCAACTTTTCCTTAAATTAAAAGATTGAGAGAGAAACTAACTTGGGCACGTTCTGAACTCCCTTTAGGCGATCAGCATTCTGGAAAGTTCATTTTGCAGCCATAATTTTGTACCCTTTCAATGAATGATATATAATCTTTCCCTTGATGTCTATAGGGCAATGATCCTGTGACCCCGCCCTCTTGGAGTGCCTCCGAAACTGCTCTTTTTAATATCTACCAACCTGTCTGACACGCCCTACTCCACTGAGGGTTCCTCTTCTACTACCTATTCTTTTAAATTGGGGTATCTCATAGACTCCTCAATCTCGATGCATTCAAAACAGATCCTCTGTGGACTCCCTTTCTCAACTCCAGGAACCTTTTCTACTCGAAGCAGCCCCCCCTCTACTCCCCAGGCCACCTCCTTCCTCTGCTTGCATCCTGTTTCAGTTAATGTCATTACCATCTACTTAGATAGCTAAGTTCAATTCCCAACACCCCTTCTCTCATTTCTCACTCCATATCTAACTAACTCCTTAAATTAGTCCTGCCAATTTGATCTATTGCATTTCACTCGAACTCGTTCTTGCCATTACCAGCCCCTGCTACCAGCGGGGGTTCAGAGACTCACCGTCTTCTGCCTAGATTCCTGCAACGGGCTCTTAGCGATCTTCACGCCCGCAGTCTAACCCCATTGCAATCCAATCTCTCTCTGTTTGTGACTCAAAGTGCGGTCCACAGACAAGAAATACCAGCCTCTTTTGGGAATGTTAGCAATGCAGTATCTCAGGTACGACCCCAGATCTACTGGATCAGAATTCGTATTCAATGAGATTCTCAGGTGATGCTATTGTTCTACGTACTACTATTAAATTTATTCCTCTCTAAAATGCTAATATGATCAAATTATTACCGGGCTCCACTATTCTCTGGCTCCCTCTTACCTAATGCACTGACTCCGTCAGTGTGCAGACCAGGGGTTACCAGGTAAATAAGAACCACTCGGAGAAGCACCCTACACCCACCTCGTCAATCTCTGAGGGAAGAGTCTAGGGATCTGATCTTGTTAACAGGCTCTCTAGGACTTTTTTTTTTTTTTTTTTTTTTTAACGAGTTCTGTGTGCTTTAAGGTGTTGGAACCTATAGGATGGGATATAAGTCCCTTATGTTTTCACAATATGGTCCTTGCCTTCCTTCCAGCCTTATGTCTTAACTAGTCTTATTACACTGTAAATCCCACTGGGCTACTCATTTCCTTGGTACTATCAAAGCCACTTAGACATAGCTCCATGAACAAGCACTTTCATTTTTTTGAAGATTTTACTTATTTATTTGACAGAGAGAAACACAGCCAGAGAAGGAACACAAGCAGAGGGAGTGGGAGAGGGAGAAGCAGGCCTCCCGCTGAGCAGGAAAGCCGATGTGGGTCTCGATCCTGGGTCTCCAGGATCATGACCTGAGCTGAAGGCAGTCGCTTAACCAACTGAGCCACCCAGGTGCCCCGAGCACTTTCAGTTTTAATTGTCTGTCTCCCCACTGAGTTTTGAGCTTCTTCAAGGTCTGGGTGATATCTTACTCATGTCAGTATGTCTGGAATAAGGGGCTGAATAAATACTGGTTGACTGAATGTCCTCGTTTATTTAAAAAAACAAATTGTATGACTGACTCTCTTTGGTCTTAAGCACATAGCTGCAGACTTTCCCACAAAACATCAGTACAGCGTTGCATTTCTAATTTGGATATTATCATAAAGTTGGCAGTGGGGATGTACATGTAAGAACTGTTTTAATGGCTGGAGAGTTTAACTTTATTCATGTACAAGGACAGCAAAAGGATCTTTTATTTGGTCAGAAATGCAGTCTTTTTGCTGAGTTTTAGTACGTGTAAAAAGAAGAGAAGAGTATTTTCTTAGCTCATGGCTTTTTGGGCATACACCTGCACACACAGAGCTAAGTCCCTTATGAATAATATTCATTAAATACTCTGCCTCAGTGGAAGAAGCACAGACTTAAAGATCAAAGTATTCCACACGGGGCGCACAACAACCCCGCCAAAACCTAAGTTCATTCTCTGCTGGAGATCATCTAATGGTTCTTTTCCATATGGTTAAAATATATTTTTCAAGTGTTTGCTTGAAAACAGTTATTTAGTCTTTCTGATATTCTAAAAGCTATTCCTTAGTTGATAAAACCATTTTCTGCTAGTCTGAGATCGCTTTGCGCAAAGGGAAGAAAGGCATAAAATTAGGCTGAAAGGGAGAGCAGGGGCCGGATCATGCAGGGCCATTCAGGCTTTGAAATATTACAGAGTTGATCCTAAGAGGAGTGGAAAGCCACTGAAGGGTTTTAAAGATAGGGAACAACACGGCTCAATCTGCATTTAAAAAGACAACTCTGACCCCAAAACATGAAATACTTGAGTATAAATCTACTAAAATATGTGTAAAATCTACAATCTCTATGCAGAAAACTACAAAACACTGATAAAAAGGTATCAAAGACTTAAATAAATGGAGAGAGATGCCCAGTTCTCTCAGTGTTCTTAAGGTGTCAATTTTCCCCAAATTACTCTGTAGATTCAACATAATTCTAACAAAATCCAAGCAGGATTTTTTTGGTAGAAATCAACAAGCTAATTCTAGAATGTATTCAGAAAGGCAAAGGAACTTAGAAAATATAAATTCGAAAAAGAACAAGGTTGGAGGGCTCACATGACCTGACTTCAAGACTTAGAATAATGCGACAGTAATCCTGACAATGGTAAAAGCGGCAAGGATAGAAATGTAAGTGGAGGAAGAGGGGCAGGCAAATACCGGCCTGTAGGCTGAATGGAGCCTGGCCCCTGTTTCTGCATGTCCCTAAGCTAAGGATGTTTTTAAAAATTTTAAATGACTGAAAAATCCAAAAGAATGGTATTTTGTGACAAGTGAAAACTGTACGGAATTCCAAACAGAGGGCCCTTACTACAGCTCTACTGGGACATAGCCAGGCTCATTCGTTTCCACACCGTCTGTGGTGGCTTTGTGCTAGGATGCAGAGCCGAGAAGCTCTGACAGACTGTATGGAGGCACTCGTGTCACCTTGCCGTGCTTTTCTTTTCCTTTTTTTTTTTTTTTTTTTAAGATTTTATTTTATTTATTTGATTGACAGAGAGAAACACAGCTAGAGAGGGAACACAAGCAGGGGGAGTGAGAGAGGGAGAAGCAGGCTTCCTGCCAAGGATGTGGGGCTCGATCCCAGGACACGGGGTTCAATCCTGGGACTCTGGGATCATGACCTACATTGAAGGCAGATGCTCGAAGACTGAGCCACCCAGGCACCCCATCCTTGCCATGCTTTTTAAGTCCTCTATGGACCAGCATTTCTGCTGCCACATGCATCACCAACATGAAAAGATATTTTTCAAAGATAAAAATATATCAAATTTCACATTAATAGATGAACTTTGTAATAAAGTTTGAGAGGAAACACTAACTTAGCACCCTAGTTAAGCAAGATGTCATCCCTCTCCCCCAAAAAGAGTTCTATTCTTTGGATTAGTAGAGCTGCATTTCAGAAAACTGTACTCAATTATTACATTTTGAGTTTTAAAAATTCACAGAAATGTGTTTTCTCTTATTATATAAGTACTTACACAATATCTTCAATTTTGTCTTTTGGCTTGCAAAACCTAAGATATTACTATCTAGCTCTTTACGCAAAAAGTCTGCTGACCATTGACACAGATCAAAACAGTCACAGAACAGAATAGAATCCAGAAATAGGATGATACAAATATAGGCAACTGATATTCACCTACGGCAGGCAGTAAATATTCTTTTCAACAAATATGCTAGGACAACTGGATATCCACAGGGAACAAAGTAAAACCCAATCCATACCTCACACCTTGTACACAAAAATTAACTCAAAATGGAGCACAGATTAAATATAAAGTGTAAAATTATAGTTTTAGGAGGAAAAAAAACAGGAGAAAATCTTTGTGACCTTCAGTTAATCTGAGTTCTCAGATACAACACAAGAAGCCCGATCCATTAAAGAAATAAAAATAAAAACAGACAATTTGGATTTTATGAAAATTAAAAATGTTTGCTCTGAGAAAGATACTGGTAAGAGAATGAAAAGACAACCTACAGATGAGACATTTTTGCCAAGAACCTATCTGACAAAGGACTTTGTATCCAGAATATAGGAAGAACTTCCAAAATTCAATAAAAAGAAAACAAATCTGATCCAAAAAAAAAAAAAATAGGCAAAAGATTTGAGCAGACACTTCACCAAGAGTATATGGATTGCCAATAAACATGTGATAAATGCTAAATATCCTCAGTCACACACAAATACACATTAGAACTTCAGTGAGTGCGGCACCTGGGTGGCTCAGTTGGTTAAGCGGCTGCCTTCGGCTCAGGTCATGATCCCGGACACCCGGGATCGAGCCCCACATCGGGCTCCCTGCCCGGCGGGAAGCCTGCTTCCCCGTCTCACTCCCTCTGCTTGTGTTCCCTCTCTCGCTGTGTTTCTCTCTGTCAAATAAATAAATAAATAAATAATCTTGAAAAAAACCCCAAAAAACTGCAGTGAGCTACCTCTGGGCACCCCCACCAGAACGGTTAAAATGAAAACAAACAGGAAAACTGATGCTAGGGAAGATTTGGTACAACTGAAATTCCCCTGGCACTGGTGGGAATGCAGACGGCATAGCTGATTTGGAAAAGAGTTTGTAGTTTCTTAGAAAGTTAAATGTAAGCCTTCCATGGGACCCAGCTGGCTCACCCCTAGGTATTTATCCAAGACAAATGAAAAGTTATGTTTACACTAAAGCATGTACCCAAATTTAGAAGTCCGGAATACAGAAAGGAATTCTGCTGTTCTTGTCAGTTTGGGAATTACTGTAGGAATATCCAGGCAAAAAAAGAAACTAGAGTGAGCTAGGAGGTGGCCTTCGTGGGTAAATCAGGGAGAAGAGAAGAACCCCTAAAGAAACTCAAAAATAAATGTCATAATGGTGATGATACAGAAGCCAGATGAGAAGGGGGGAGAAGACAACTATTCCAAATGTTGCTGATAGGTAATGAGGAGTGAGGGTCTAAATGTGCCCACTGGACCCGGCAGCAGGAGCTCACTGGTGACTGTCGTGGTCCAGTGCTGGGGATGGAGAGGGGGCTGTGGGCAGGTGCAGAGTGAGAAGGCAGAGTAAGTACCTGTAGATAACCTTCTGAAGAAGTTTAGGTGGGAAGTGGGAGAAGGAAAGAGGTGTGTGGAGGTGGCGGTGGGGGTGTTGTTGTCCAGAAAGGATCTCCTTAGTTTAAGATGACACACATGAGATCACGCGAATGTTAGCATTGGAGAAAGACACGGGAGAGCGTGAGGCTGAAGAGACAGGAAAAAGGTAGGTAATTCCCAAACCAAGAACGTTAAAACTGGGCAGGCTCCATTTCAATCTTTCTGTTTTATGGCTAAGGAAAGCGGAAGGGCCCCCAAAAGGCCACACGGTGAAGGACAAAAGATCTGAAGAACTGAGACTTGAGGCTACAGCAACCTATAATACATTTTGTTTTAAATTATTATTTTCTTTTGTTACATGAGATTTTCTCATTTGGTATATATGCTTACTGTGAAAAATCAGAAAAGCGTAAAAGAAAATAGAAATCATGTGCAATCCTATTACTTGGAAGTAACTTCTATCAATAGTTTGGGACAGCTCATGTCAGTCACCGAGAATTTTTTTTTTTTTTAAAAGATATTCCCTGTCTACTTAGCACTACGTAGCATTAAATATAAAAGCATAAGGCATCCTGGCCTAATATCTTGTTAATGAAGTTAAATCTGCCACCGAACGGAGAGGGATTCAATTTTCTCTTTTGAAGTAGTACAGCATATGTATATTTTCCCAAGCCTGGTAGATAGATAGTCAAAGTAATTGCCCACATTGAGTGCTAGTAAGTTAATTCAGTTAGGAGACGGTTGTTGAGTTGATTAGCAGCCAGCATGTTATCAAGAGGACAGACAGATGAGATTCATCAGGAACAGTGAGCTCCTGCCAGTGCTGTGTGCCACGGAAAGCCACCACTAAAGTGGAGACTTTGGATTTGACCCTCTTACGAAGTCTGTGCACATCTGCATTCACACTGCCGTGGAAGCCAAGGAGGCAAGCAAACCCCTGCGGCAAGCACCAGATGGAGCTGCTGTCTAAGCCACGAAGCCTTACCCACGAGGGCTTCATCTGTCAACACCAATTATGTCTGAAGACAAAAGTGTGCACTTAAGGACACCATCAAAACTATTTTAACTTGTAACGGGCTCTTAGAAAGAGAAGCTGTACCAGGTCAGACGGAGCTCTGTCCGCGGAGCGATGCTTGGGCTTTCCTGCCTTTGTGAAATGACTTCAGGGGCACTCAGGGACCAGCAGGGACCGCAGCTTTGCCCGCTCAACACGGACACTCCCAAGTCAGGACACTCTGGTCACCAAAGTTATGCTTGAGAAGTGAAATATGTGTCTCCCGAGACACTCAAGGAAATGCAACAGTCTAGCATGGTGCCTTCTATCTATGTGCCAAGAGAGGTCTGATACGGAGTACCCAAGTGGGAGTGCTCGACAGGACATTCCCTACAGCCTTAAAGCAAACCCTCCAGAGGGAACGGTCGGTGAGACAGGGGAACGGCTGAAGCTGCCCCGAGAAGCTAGCCGAGATTCCGTGACCTAAAATCCGATCTTGTGTTTGACAGTTTTCAAGACAAGGCTCTTCAGGCTACAGAAGAAGCTACTGAAGAGTAGCCTATTTCACTTCAAGTCGTGACAGCTTTTTAAGAACCTATTACAGTTCTTCACTCTCTCTACTGCTATACAGACAATGGCAATAATTAGTTTGCTTCAAGTCCAACCGTTGCAAGCAGATTTGATAGAAAACAGCTAAATCCACCCTGGATTTCGATCTTGGAATAAAGAGGACCCCTGGAAGAGCTGGAGCTCCTCAAGCTCTTGCGATTCCAAGTGAGTGAGATGGGGGGACTGTGTAGGTGGCACATTAAACATCATACATAGAGCATTTCCTAAAGACACCCAAGGAGAGTCTGTGAATGATAAAGGAGGATGCGGGATGCTCAGCTAAACTTCTTCCCCGATCCCAGGACTCCCAGAGGCCATGATCTGTCTTCATGAAATCTGTCCCATTGCCACAGAGACAGAGTCAAGAGTCCTCAGCGCTGCTCATGGGCTGTTGAGGACACGCTCAGCGAGGAACTATGGCCTCTATGTCATCCCTCACATGAGTCCCTCTCCAGGACACGAGGGCGAAATCTACAAGTCCACGTTCTCATTAGGCTTCGGTAATGGAACAAGTGGGTTACTTATATAAAAAAGGAAAGGAAAATGTGACAAATATCCCCACGTCACTGTTCCCAACTTTTCCTTCTTCCACAGGGAAAAATGCTGACCCGATACCTTAACCAGCTGCCAAAACCTTCAGTGTGTGACTAAAAGGGTGGAGAGAGGAAGTGAAAGCAAAGCTGCAGGAAAAGGCTTTGTAGGAGATAAAACACAGCTTTAATTTGGAACATGAATGGAAATTCCAGGAGTAGAAGGAACCTTCCTCATTTGAGATCTGACCCCCCTCCCCACCCCTTTGTAAGAAAACAACCACCACCAAAAAACCCCCACACGTCTTTGCTATCACAGCATGAGGCAAGATCTTAAGACATAAGGTTCTCCTGTTTAAAGAAGAAAGCAAAGTAAAATCTGCCTGATTTGGACAAATTAACTAAAGCTGCCTTGAAAGGAGGAAGGCCATCCGCTTCCAGCGGTTCCAACCGCAAGGTTTTCTAACCGTTTACTGTTCCTGTCACGTGGCAGCCGTCCCCAGAGAGAGCCTTGGTCCGCAAGTGCGCCACGCTTAGCTCCCAGCTCAGCTTTTAAGCTCAAACTCTTCAATGGACGGGTTAAATAATAATAATTACTATTATAAACTTGGTAATTACTAGTTATAAGGCTCTAAGTTCCAAAATGTACATTGAACCCACCTCAGACCCCCTACTTAAGAAAGTATACATCAGAGAGGAAATTAAAACATTATCTAGGGGTGCCTGGGGGGCTCAGTTGGTTGAGCGACTGCCTTCGGCTCAGGTCATGATCCCGGAGACCCAGGATCGAGCCCCGCATCAGGCTCCCTGCTCGGCGGGAAGCCTGCTTCTCCCTCTCTCACTCCCCCTGCTTGTGTTCCCTCTCTGGCTGTGTTTCTCGCTTTCAAATAAATAAATAGAATCTTAAAAAAATAAAACCCGTTATCTCGTAATAGCCAAGGATTCCACAGTGTTTTACAGTTTTATTCTGTTTACAAGCTGCGCCCTCTGCTTGGAAGGGATTTCCTCTAATGCTGCTTCGTTTGGCCAACTACTCACCTTTCCAGCCGCAGTTCCAATTTCACCTGTGTGAAGACGCTTTCCCTGACTTCCTAAATACCACGCGGTGTGGCAGTTATCTAAGTTCCTAGAAGGCAAGGCTGTGTCTTTTTCATTTCTGTATCTCTTGGATTGCTTTTACTGTACTAGAAACGGAACAAATGCTTGCTGAAGGAAAATAATCTTAGCTAGCATACCACTTGAAGCATCTTAGGTATGAAAACTCCCCTAAAAACCCTTCTGACATACACACTATCATAGGCTTCACTGTCCTGACGAAGAAACGGAGCCTTGCCCAAGGCCACACAGTGAATGAGTGAAAGGCAGGCCAGGCAGGCTGGGGGAACAGACGGATGCATGCATGTGCGCATAAAGGGAAGAGCTCAGCTCTCCGTGGCATCGGATGCTGCTTCTGATGTCAGCTCAGTGGCACCAGCCCTGTCCCCTACAGTGGATTCGACCTTGAACAAAGCAGCGTCAGAAGTATGCACACCCCCCTTCCCAGCCCCGCGCTGGGGTGGGCGGGCCCGGTGTGCTCACCGTCGGGCATGTGCAACTAGCTGTGGCCGCCCCAAAGCTGTGCTTTTTGTGCTTCAGAGTGAATATTTTGAGGCAAATAAAGCACGACGTTTCAGGAGCCACCCACCCCGATTAGGAGGGCTTCTGAAGTAGTTTACTGAGAGTGAATGGCGATGCTTCTAGAAGTTGCCTTGCTGTGTTCTTCCTCTCTGCGGCCCGCAATCACAGAGCCAACTGTCGAGTGGAGAAAGCTGGACGGTTCGTCGGCTGACTGCGGTGTGAAAAGACAGGTGACCTCCCGTGTCAACAAGGGGGGGAACGGGCCCCTGGAGGGCTCAGTCAGTAGAGCATGACACTCTTGATCTCACGGTCGTAAGCTCAAGCCCCACGTTGGGAGTAGAGATTATTTGAAAAAATAAAATCTTTAAAATGAAACAAGGGAATAAGAGAGAGGGGAAATGAGGACAGAGCAAGATTCAAAGGTAAGAGAAAGGGGGGAAAGGAAGTTGGGAAGGAAGTCTGTTTTGACTAATAAAACAGTCAATTATTCTGAGAGAAATCCTACTAGAATGTTTATAGCAACATCACCAAAGGAAGGATGATGTCATTAGCTACCACACTTCACCGTTTCTGGAGCCTTTGCTGTTTTGTGGGTCTTGTACATTTGCTCTGAGGTATTGTTTTTCCAATCCAACTAAGTTTTACCTTCCCCAGCTTTGGAAAAGAGTGAACAATGCATTCTGCAAAACATTTCTAATTTAGACTTTTAAGGAGAAAAAGCACTTTCAACAAATTAGTGACAGTTTGAGTTATACAGTACTTTAGAAAAAACAGAAACGTATTGCTTTCAAAGAGATACATAATCAACTAGTGTAACAGTCTTTCCTGGTAGAAGTATTTGGAGGCTCTGTTCTAATAAATAAGAATCACTTCTATGATGGTTATAAATAAACAACTGCAAAATAAATAAATAAATAAATAAATAAATAATCGCTTAAAAATGCATTAAGAGTGTCTTTCAAACTGGAAGCCAAAAACTTTTTTCAAGGGCCTATGAGTTTTCCAAAAGAACTTTAATACGGAACTCAAAAAGAAGTTTACATCTAAAATGACTATAAACATCTGCTGGACCACTGCAGCCGCCACTTACTAACCAAGCACAGCCACATGATTTGCAACATGACTGCAAACGTACATGTACATGTTTTTTTCTGATCTGAACTGACATGGAGCGCACTATTCTAACTGGAAGGAATAACGAGGGAAAAAAAGGACGCTCGCTTGATAGTGACCAAAATGAAGTAACAGTGCGATCACTGTATATTCTCCCAATCCTGGTTTCCACGTCTTCGATAGAAATGCAGCTGAGAGGGGCGCCTGGGTGGCTCAGTTGGTTGGGCGACTGCCTTCGGCTCAGGTCAGGATCCTAGAGACCCGGGATCGAGCCCCACATCGGGCTCCCTGCTCGGCAGGAAGCCTGCTTCTCCCTCTCTCACTCTCCCTGCTTGTGTTCCCTCTCTGGCTGTGTTTCTCTCTGTCAAATAAATAAAATCTTAAAAAAAAAAAAAGAAAAAGAAAAAAGAAATGCGGCCGAGAAAGAGCATGATGGTAACGACAGCTGCCAAGACATGTCTGGGGGGGCAGACACCTCCACACTCATGCTGTGAGCAGCAACCCAGCTTTGGCAAAATATCATCATTGTATTAAAATAATGTTAATTTGCATTTCACTAATTTTATAGGCTTTTTTGTATTCAACTTTTAAGTTGGTTTCACTTTAGAGCTAAATGACAAATACAAGCATAAGGAATTTATATCTAATTTTGTTTGTTCGTATTTAAGTAAAATTGCAATAATGTGTATCAATAGTGAAAGACTCCAATTTTTTCCTTACCAATTAAAAGGAGCCTATAAATTACTAAATTTGAAAGTAGTGTTTAAAAATGCTATTCTCGCACATCAAAAAATGGGCAAGAGACATGAAGAGGCACTTCTCCATAGAAGATATACAAATGGCTAACAGACACATGAAAAAATGTTCAGCGTCACTAGCTATCAGGGAAATTCAAATCAAAACCACACTGAGATACCACCTTACACCAGTCAGAATGGCCAAAATTAACAAGACAGGAAACAACAAGTGTTGGCTGCGGAGAAAGGGGAACCCTCTTACACTGTTGGTGGGAATGTAAACTGGTGCAGCCGCTTTGGAAAACAGTGTGGAGATTCCTTAAAAAATTAAAAATAGAGCTACCCTATGACCCTGCACTTGCACTACTGGGTATTTACCCCAAAGATACAGATGTAGTGAAAAGAAGGGCCATATGTACCCCAATGTTCATTGCAGCAATGGCTATAATCACCAAACTGTGGAAAGAGCCAAGGTGCCCATCAACAGATGAAAGGATTGGGCGCCTGGGGGGCTCAGTGGGTTAAAGCCTCTGCCTTCGGCTCAGGTCATGATCTCAGGGTCCTGGGATTGAGGCCCGCATTGGGCTCTCTGCTCAGCAGGGAGCCTGCTTCCTCCTCTCTCTGCCTGCCTCTCTGCCTACTTGCAATCTCTCTCTCTCTGTCAAATAAATAAATAAAATCTTAAAAAAACAAAACAGATGAAAGGATTAAGAAGATGTGGTCCATATATACAATGGAATATTACGCCTCCATCAGAAAGGATCAATATCCAACGTTTGTAGCAACATGGACCGGATTGGAAGAGATTATGCTGAGTGAAATAAACCAAATAGAGAAAGTCAAGTATCACATGGTTTCACTTACTTGTGGAGCATAAAGAGTAATATGGAGGTCAGTAGGAGAAGAAAAGGAAATGGGGAGTGGGGTAAATCGGGGAGGGAGACAAAACATAAGAGACTTTGGACTCAGAAGCAAATTGAGGGTCTTGGAGGGGGGGTGGGGGGATGGGAGAGCCTGGTGGTGGGTACTGAGGGCACGTATTGCACGGAGCACTGGGTGTGGGGCATAAACAATGAACCTTGGAACACTGAAAAAATAAAAATAAATAAATAAACAAGTAAAAAATACTATTCTCTTATGTCAGTCAGGTAAGCATTCCTCTTGTGATCTTATTTACATTATTAATTTGCTAAGCATCCATTAAAGGAGTATAATAACCATCTACCTTGCAGGGCTGTTGTTAAAATGAATTAAGATAAAATATATAGGGATTGCATTGAACGTATATATTTATAGGTAGCTTTGAGTAGCGTGGACATTTTAACAATATTAATTCTTCCAACCCAGAAACACAGGCCATCTTTCCATTTGTTCATGTCTCCTTTAACTTCTTTCATCAAAGTCTTAGAAGTTATATATATCTTTCATTTCCTTGAGTACATTTATTCCTAAGTACTTTATTCATTTTTGTGGGATTTTTTTTCATTTCTTTTTCAGGTATTTTGTTGTTAGTGTACAGAAACACAGTTGGTTTCTATAAATTGATTTTCTATCTTGTGACTTTACTGAATTCACTGATTAGTTCCAATACTTTTTCTTTGTTGTCTTTAGGATTTTCTACACATAAAATCATATCATAATTTTATCATCAATTTTATCATCAATCTTACTTCTTCCTCTCTGATTCAATGCAATCCCTATCAAAATCCCAATGGCAGTTTTCATAAAACAGAAAAAATAATTCTAAAATTTGTATGGAGCCACAAAACACCCCAAATAGCCAAAGGAACCCTGAAAACGGAAAAGCCAGAAGCAGCACTCTCCTGAACTCAAATTCTACCTCAAAGCTAAAGCAATTAAAGAGTCTGGTACAGGGGCGCCTGGGGGGTTCAGAGAGGGTTGAGCCACTGCCTTCGGCTCAGGTCATGATCTCAGGGTCCTGGGATAGAGTCCCATATTGGGCTCTCCACTCAGCAGGGAGCCTGCCTCCCCCTCTTTCTCTGCTTGCCTCTCTGTCTATTTGTGATCTCTCTGTCAAATAAATAAAATCTTAAAAAAAAATGGACACACAGAACAATGGAAAAGAATAAACAGCTCAAAATAAACCACACATATATATTGGTCAATTAGTTCGCAACAAAGAAGCCAAGAATATACAGTGGAGAAAGGAGGCTTACCAGTAAATGGAGTTGGGAAAACTGGACTGCCCCATGCAAGAGAATGAAACTGAATCCCTATCTTACACCACACATAAAAATCAATTCAGAAAGGATTAAAAAATTAAAACATAAGACCGGAAGTCTTGACATGGGTCTTGGCAACAATGCTTTGAATATAACACCAAAAGATAAGCACCAAAAGCAAGAATTGACAAATGGGACCACAATAAACTAAAAAGTCTCTGCAAAGCAAAAGAAACAATCAAGAAAATAAAAAGACAAACTAGAGAATGGAAGAAAATATTTGCAAACCATATATTGAATAACGAGCTTGTGTTTGAAATATAAAAAGGAGTCATACAACTCATTAACAAAAATCACAATCACAGATTTTTAAAAGGGCAGGGGAACTAAAAAGACATTTTTCCAAAGAAGGCATCCAAATGGCCAACAGGTACATGAAAAGATACCCATGCCACCTTACACCTGTTAGAATGGCTATCATCAAGAAGGTATGAGATAAATTAAAAAATTAAAAAAAAAGAAGATATGAGATAACAAGCGTTGGCAAGGATGTGGAAAAAAGGGAATCCTGTGCGCTGTTCATGAAAATGTAAATTGGTTTGACCAAGATGGAAAGTAATATGGAGGTTTCCTCAAAAAATTAAAAATAGAACTACCTTATAATCCAGCAATCTCACTTCTGGGTGTATATCCAAAGGAAATGAATACAAGAGTATCAAAAAGATATCTGCATCCTATGTTTACTGCAGCATTACTCACAAAAGCCAAGATATGGAAACAAGTTAAGTGTCTATCAACAGATGAATGGAGAAAGATAATGTGTTCTATACAACGGAATATTATTCAACCATGAGAAAGAAGGAATCCTGCCGTTCGTGACATGAATGGATCTTGAGGATATTATGTTAATAAGTCAGTCAGAGAAAGGCAAACATATTACATATATGTAGGATCTAAAAAAGTTGAACCCAAAGAAACAGAGAATAGAGCGGTGGCTACCAGGGACTGAGGGTTGGGGTAACTGAAGAGATGAGCTCTGAGGACCTAATGCACAGTTTAGTGATTACAGTAACAATACTATTTATATACTCCAAAGTTGCTAAGAGACTAGATCTCAAATGTTCTACCATAAAAAAGAAATGATTATGTGACATAACAGAGGTGTTAGCTAATGCTGTTGCAGTTATCACACCGGAATATATAAATATATCAAGTCAACACACATCGCACAACTTAAACTTACACAGTGTTCTAAGTCAATTACAACTCAAATTATATAAAGTACCTAACACAGAGGTTGAGTCACAATAAGTGCTTATTAAATATTAGTTCTTTCCTTCTTCATTAAACCTCTCAATCAGTAGAGGACAGGAAGGGCCCTGATCACTTTCAATACCCTCCCCACTCATCTGTATGCCATCTTGACATCCCAGGTGGACCATGCTATTCCCACGGAGATCCTGGTAGCTGGGCTGGTGGGCCCCAATCACCACAAACGGTTTAATCAAAAGTTCCAGCCTACTTCCACACCAGTCTATCACTGATTATTTCTACGGGGAAAACGTAGTCCAAGTTCTAAACAACGGACCTACAAAGAAACTTAAGCATTCCATTTTGGATTTGTGGTTTACATTAATTTTAAGAGATGCTGTCAAATTCTATCAGGAAGGGGTTGCTGAGTAATAGGGTAATGTGGTACTTCCTGTGCTTTAAGAATCCAGGTGGGCGTGGAAAGGGCAGATTGATAGGAGGCAAGGTTGGAGGCCATGCGGCCAGTTCGACTACCACAGTACTGGGGTGGGTAGGGCCCAAACTAACACAGCAGTGGCAGGAAATAACGGGCAGGGGCTAATCTGAGAGGCCAAATGGACAACACTTACACCCAGTGGGACGCTGTTGGAAAGGGACTGCCAATGACTCTGGGGTGTCTCTACATGAAGATCAAGGATGATTTTCCCAGAGGTATCCTGAGAAGAGTAGAGAATTAAGT
Source organism: Spilogale gracilis (assembly GCA_004023965.1). NCBI lineage: Eukaryota > Metazoa > Chordata > Mammalia > Carnivora > Mephitidae > Spilogale > Spilogale gracilis. Next base: position 98,487 of record PITA01003221.1, read on the forward strand.
TAGCAATCACTCACACCACTTTGCTGTAGAGAATAATGAGAAATTGAGACCCGAATGAAAATAGCAAACATAGTCTAAAACCACGTATGTGATTAAAATTCTCCCCATTAAAAATAATTTAACTGTTACTATCTTATATAAAGTTGACTCGAAATCTTGAGTGCAAATGGTTTGGTGAGAAGAATATAAAAGAATCAGGATGAAGTGGATGGGGAGGGAAAGATGTAAAATGACAATTCTCTAGTTATCTTTATCTTACTACAAAATAAACACAGAAAAATAAAATTTGGGCTGAATAACTGAAGGGATGGGGCCAGCAATGGGAGCATGAAGGATGGGAACTGTGGCCAGAGGATTCATACATTCCAGAGACGCACGAGTACTTACCAAGAGGTTTCCATAGGGCTGTTTTTAAGAAAGCAGTAGAGGGGAACCTGGGCGGCTCAGTCAGTTAAGCATCTGACTCTTGCTTTTGGCCCAGTTTATGATCTCAGGGCTGTGAGATAGAGCCCTGCATTAGGCTCTGCACTGGACGTGAAGCCTGCTTAAGATTCTCTCTGTCCCTTTCCGTCTGCCCCTCCTCCCTTCTTAAAAAACAAACAAACAGGGGTGCCTGGGTGGCTCAGTCGGTTGAGCGACTGCCTCCGGCTCAGGTCATGATCCCGGAGACCTGGGATCGAGCCCCACATGGGGCTCCCTGCTCCGCGGGAAGCCTGCTTCTCCCTCTCTCACTCCCCCTGCTTGTGTTCCCTCTCTGGCTGTGTTTCTCTCTGTCAAATAAATAAAATCTTTAAAAAAAACAAAAAACAGGACAAGAAAACAGCCAAAGCTTGGATTCTGGGAGTCAGTGGCTATTAATAAAGAAGACCATGATCTGGAAGAGGAAAAGTTAAAACCACCCTTACAGCAGTACGCTGCGTCTTTATTCTTCCAGGTGAAGATGGCTGCCTGTGGTTTGTGCCGTTAGACCGCTACAGATAGCCAATGCGCCTCTGAGTAACAAGTGACAGGTGGGATGCTAGCTTCTCCTGAGCAGGTGCGGTGTCCCCGGTCCTTGTGGCTGCCACGAGTGCTGGATAGCATCTCCACTCCTATCGTAACAACCCACCAGCCAGCAGAACTGACCCAGGGACAAAAATGAACAACCCTCAAGGACATTACTAACTAGACATGTAGTTTTACTTTATGCAAGTCACTCAAACTCTCTAGGACTTATGGTCCCTATATTTTGTAAAGAAAAAATAACTAAATTCTTTAGATTATATAAGCAATCGGAAAATACATGCAAACAAGCAAAACCCCAAGTTTCAAATCTTTTTTTTTTTAAGATTTATTTATTTATTTGACAGAGAGAAACACAGCCAGAGAGGGAACACAAGCAGGAGGAGTGAGAGAGGGAGAAGCAGGCTTCCCACTGAGCAGGGAGCCCAATGCGGGGCTCGATCGCGGGATTAGATCCGGGATCATGATCTGAGCCAAAGGCAGATGCTTAATGACTGAGGCACCCAGGCCCCCCTTCAAATATTTTTTTAAAAAAGATTTATTTATTTGAGGGAGAGCCAGTAAGCAGGCGCAGGAGGAGGGGCAGAGAGAGAAGAAGATTCCCCACTACGCAGGGAACCCAATGCTGGGCTCCAACCCAGAACCCTGCAATCACAACCTGAGCTGAAGGCAGACACTTGACCAACAGAGCCACCCAGGCGTCTCCCAAGCTCCAAATCTTACTACATATATCCCTCCAGATCTTCTCTCTACAGATCAAGTTATACACACAAAAATACACAGACATATTTAACACAATGGATATGCTGTCTGGTAACACGAATACCTTTTTAAAGTCCTTCCCAAAATTTACAATCAAGTCAAAAGATTATGTAACTGCAAACCTGGGTTAAAATGCCAATCTGAATCATTCAAAGAAATTTAACAGTGGGAGAAATAAAGTTGCAGTCAGAGTCCTTTAATAACCTCAAACAATTAAAAGCACTTCTCATATATGATAAGAAACAACTCTTCTCTATGGAAATAGTTCTCTGGCAAGATTACCTATTCAAGGCACAGCTGAAAACGAGACAAGGAAGGAAAGAGCCTTAGTCTCATTTATAGACTCCTTACTCTCGTTTTAGACAAATTTAATTTGATCAATTCAGATCAGTTTTGTTGGTACAGAAATAAAAGTGAGCGCTCTACTTATAATGTGATGAATTCTAAGAGTCTCTCTCATCTCCCTTTTATTTGTATATCCCCTATCCACTTAACTAGGAGCTGAGATAATGTTAATTTGAGTGGAGATATGTACATCTCACTGTTTTTCACAAAGGTGCCCAAACGCCCTTTCAGCTATTACCCTTTTAAAAAGACTCTCTTTTCTAATCATTTCTTCTGTGATCTTGTGTATTCCCAAACATGTACGGTGCAATAACCTCCCTCAGCCCGTACTTCTTGTTCTTTGATGCTCCAGACTTGAGTTTCCAGCTGCCTACTAGACCCTCTCTAAATAGAACTAATTATCTTTCCTCCAAAATGTGCTCCACCTTGTCCCGGGTACCATAACAATTAATGGTATCACAATATTGGTAGACGTTCAGGCTGGGTCAGCGGTGACTAACCCCCCAGCCCCCCTAGTCCTCATGCTACATCCAATTAATTACCAAGTTCTGTCTCTCTAATCTGTACTCTCCCTTTGACAACTCTAGCCATCACTTGAGTTCTCGATTTCATCACTGTTTGTCTGAAATGCTGGGATGGTACCTTGTTGTCTCTTAATTCCTCTAAAATGCAGATCTTCACCATTCTACTTACTTTTTCATGCAACCATTAGTGGTTTTCAGTTGTTTCTAGAACACATTTGAACTCCTTAAAACTAAACACAGTGTTCTTTTGTGATTGATATTGCCTTACCATTTTTTTTTTTAAAGATTTTATTTATTTGATAGAGAGAAACATAGCCAGAGAGGGAACACAAGCAGGGGGAGTGAGAGAGGGAGAAGCAGGCTTCCTGATGCGGGGCTCGATTCTGGAACTCTGGGATCATGACCTGAGCTGAAGGCAGAGGCTTGACCACTAAGCCACCCAGGCGCCCCGCCTTACCATTTTTTTTTATCATCCCCTACTTGTCCACCCATATAACAACTGTTCAGAATTCTATAGAACTTTCCATGCTTCAGTCTGATGCTAAGTCCCCTCTGAAGCTGCAGATCCTCTTCTTAAAATTAACTGTGTCCTCTTCATAATTCCTATCACATGCTACTTATGGCTGTTTGTCTATAACTTCCTCTCTCCTCTTAGCTTCTTATTCAGGTTTGGTACCTATATGCTTCTTGAACAGATGGAAAAATAATGCTTTATTATCTGATTTCACAGCCCAAAAAGCTTAGAAGGGGACAGAAGCATTCAGACAGAAATGACTACCTGACAGCAAATGGAGAGAAAGAAAAATAGAAAAACCAAACAAGAGCTCAGAAAGCATCTCAGTGTGGGGCAAACATAAAGGCATTACCGCATTTTCCAGAATGACATTGACTGACCTTGACCCTAAGGATAGCAAGATATCAAGAAAAAGTTACATTATGTTGAGTATCCTGTGTAAGGAGGGAAGAAAACAACAAAAGTATGAAATGTATTTTGGGAAGATTTTCATACAAATGGTTTTATTATTTAAAAGTGTATTTAAGGGGTGCCTGGGTGGCTCAGTTGGTTAAGCAACTGCCTTCAGCTCAGGTCATGATCCTGGAGACCCGGGATCAAGTCCCACATTGGGCTCCCTGCTCGGCGGGAAGCCTGCTTCTCCCTCTCTCACTCCCTCTGCTTGTGTTCCCTCTCTCGCTGTGTTTCTCTCTGTCAAATAAATAAAATCTTAAAAAAAAAAAAAAATAAATAAAAGTTTATTTAAGTATAAATACGCTTTATAGCAAATTTGGAAAACAAAGGTCTCTAGAGAGGAGAAAAAGTACCCAAATCTTAATCTTCATTTTAAGAAAATGTAGGTCACATAAGCACAAAATGATTATATTTTTCTTTTTTTTTTAAAGATTTTATTTATTTATTTGATAGAGAGAGAGATCACAAGTAGGAAGAGAGGCAGGCAGAGAGGCAGGCAGAGAGAGAGGAGGAAGCAGGCTCCCTGCTGAGCAGAGAGCCCGACGTGGGACTCGATCCCAGGACCCTGAGGATCATGACCTGAGCCGAAGGCAGAGGCTTTAACTCACTGAGCCACCCAGGCGCCCAAAATAATTATATTTTTCTAACTGAAAACATTACAATGTTTAATGAGCTTGGGCTCACAATTATCCAGAAAATTTGGCCAATTAAAACACATTCTCTCAAAGGACATAGAGAGCTAAGATTTTACTGTATCAGTACATACAAGTATTCGTCCAACTCTTCCTTTTTAATGTATGACTGGAGAATGATGAGGTGGGGAGGAGATGAGAAAATGAGGAGTAAAAGAAACAGAGGGTAGAAGAGAAAGAAAGAATGAAAATAAAAGGTAGGAGAACAATCAAGACAAGTGAGAGGAAGAACAGAAAAACAAAAAGAGAGAAAAGCTCAATATCTGAGCAGACACATTCAGAAAAAAGGCAGCTCCTTCTTTCATTTTTTCCTCTCTTGACTTTCTTTGTTCTAACTGACTTCAGGCTGATGTACGTACCCTTCAATGCATGCTGAATTCCAATGAAGTCCTCCTACACATACACTTTATACCAACACAATCCAGTTAAAAGGATTTTAATTGGTGTGCACCATTCCCTGCAATTTCAACATTTTAAAAAATGAATAGTCTCACTAAGTACCAGATGGTGACATGTACTAATTAATCAGGCCTATTCAGTGAATGAGCATATTAAAATGAATGCACCTATTAGACATGTGTTGCAGAAGCCCATCCCGAGGAAGCCTCCCCTTAAATGAGTGCCCACGGAAGGTGCACATTTACGTGCAATGCTCACAAGTGTCTCCCATAATTATTTGCAGCAGCAATACCACCACTCCCGCAGCTCCCTCTAGATCAGCCGGTATTTCACGCTGATAAGCAGCCTGTGAGCCCTGCTATTTCTCTCTAATCTGTCTAACTTCCAAGAGCAAGCGCCAGCTGAACTCTGGGTCTACAGGTTTCCTACCGAAAAGATTATACAAACTCTTCAAGGTCATTTGTTAAATGGCCAACAGGTGAGGGGCAATGAGCACATGAAGCTCCTGCCCCACCTCCATTCCTCCCCAAGTTAGCTGTCGGGCAGTGAGAGCCTTAGCATTGCTAGCTCAGGGAGTAAGACAATTACAAATGGAGATCCTGCATGACAGGTTGCCACGCTCTGACTTTCTTTAAGTATTGTGGGCACTGGAGAAAAAGGTATAATCTGCTGGTAGGTCTTAAAATACTGCTGGGTACGCTTTTTGAAAGAGAAAGAAATCCTAGAAGCTGTTTGTTTTCTTAGCCCCTCATACGTCTCTATTTTATGTTACCTTGAACCACCACAATTCCAAATGCATTCTAATCATACAGAATTGCCCCAATCTGTCTAGAGTTACTGGGAAAGACTGGCTTCTGGTCTGTCGATGGCAGCGAGAACGGAGCAGGTGACGAGGTAAGGAAGGGAAGGGAGCCGCAGAGTCCCGCTCAGACACAGACCACAGAGAAGGGGATGTCATGAGACACGGGCGTCATCGGGCACGAGGCGGGCACTGACAAACACTAGTTCCTTCTCGGAGATGATAACAAATGGTAGGGAAAATCCTTTCTCAGTAAACAATCAACCTAAAGGTAAACCTAAGGGAAGTCTAAATATGGTTATCCTTGGAGAAATCAGATGTGGTTACGGCAGAAAATGGTGCTTGTTTACAATGCATGGCAATGGTTATTGCTTAAAATCAATAAAGGATAAAACCCTAAAGAATTCATAGGGGACGGTAAACCAATAATAGAAATGACAAAATCTGTAGTTACAGACCAGAAAAGCCTCCCTGATGGCAAACGCCATTTAAACTGTATTACTTTCCCTGGGCTCTTGCCTAAAAATGAGAGGTAGAATTAATTATTCAAGCAGAATTTAATTAATATGGATATCATTAAAAGTAAAAAATAACAAGAAATTTTCATCAAGAGGTTACTGTGCCATGATTCAATCTGCTATCACTTTAACCGTTTCTGGTAGATTTTTATTATTTTTCAAATTTTGGTTCTACTCTTACCCACCACCACACTTAAATAAGAAAATATTTTGGTAGGGTGTTTAGCAGAGAAACGGGTTCTTCTAAGAGTCCTGTGTTCTGAGATAAGACAAAACTCAAGAAGACAAGATATTAAAACCAACCATAATTCCCAGCCCGAACACTTAAAAGGAACCACGTTAGAAAAACTGGAACCCTGACTAACTGGAGAGAAAGCTGTGATTTTTTACCAACATAAGCAGACTTAGAACAACTCTTGGGCTACGCTGAAAAATAATCTATTATTAAATTATGAAGAACACAACTGGTCAATAACCCACAAATCTAGGCAGAAAGAAAACACACTGCCTCTTCAACATTTAGGATTGAACAGCTTAATGTGAAACTCCATGAAAAAGGGAACAAGCACCCACTTTTACTGATTAGAAGGCTGAATTAATATTAGAGCTAGCTTCATTTGGAACAATATCAGAGTGTAAAATCAACACCAAGTTTGAGAGCAGATGAATCAGACACGCAAAAGGAGACATACAAAGGAGCCAGTACGGTCTGAGTGTGACATCTAATGCAGTCAGCGTTGGAGATTCTACTGCTTCTGTCCTTAAGATACAACTTGGAATTAGTCATTTATGACATCCTGCATCTCAGATGCCGAGAATTCCTTAGAAGGGGGCCAGGAATATATCTACGTAAAAAGAGATTCTGAATTAGTTTTTCCCAGATGATATGCCAGAAATAATGAAAAGACAATATTTAGAATATGCTAGACACCATGAAGTATTCTCAACACTAGAAAGAGCCTTTGATTGATAAATGGGGGGCAAGACTGACAATTCCTTTATGAAAAACAGACAATGTCTAGAAATGGGGAAAAAGTGGTAGTTATATACAAGAGCTTATCCATTTATACAATAAAATCTGAGGCTAATATATAGGTCTTTATGTTGAAAAGATACTAGTAAAACTTTTTAAGAATCTGTTCTCAAAAAAAAAAAAAAAAAAAAAAAAAGAATCTGTTCTCTACTGGGGCACCTGGCTAGCTTAGTTGGTAGATCATGTGACTCTTAATCTCAGGGTCATGGGTGTAAGCCCCACACTGGCCACAGAGTTTACGAGAAAGAGAGAGAGAGAGAGAGAGAGAGAGAGAGAGAGAGAGAATGAATGAATCTCTTCCCCATAACCACTAATAGAAATCTTGAATTGCTTAAACTGAACCTGATACATTTAACTTAGCACATGTAAACCTGAGAAGAAATGCCAAATACTTGTTACCATCTATATAGTTGATTACAACAAAGAACTCAGAATGAGTATGTGAAAATTTTTAATTCTGTCTTTGGGGCTGGGGGAAAAGAAAGAAACTAACATCTGTTGATTTGCAGGAAAAGTACAAAGAAACAAAAAACTTAACCATTTCAATAATGAGCAGAATACAAATGAATTCAGTACAACTGCAGGGTATAAAATTAACATATGGAAATCAGTTGTGTTTCTATACTAACAACACAGTAGCGGAATGAGAAATTAAGAAAATGATTCCATTTACAATTGTATTTTTTTTTTTTTTTAAAGATTTTATTTATTTGACAGAGGGAAACTTAGCTAGAGAGGGAACACAAGCAAGGGGACTGAGAGAGGGAGAAGCAGGCTTCCCGCCGAGCAGGGAGCCCGATGTGGGACTCGATCCCGGGTCTCCGGGATCATGACCTGAGCCGAAGGCAGTCGCCCAACCAACTGAGCCACCCAGGCGCCCCCCATTTACAATTGTATTAAGAAGACTATAATACCTAGGAATAAACTTAACAAAGGAGGCGGAGTTATCTGGACTCTGAAAACTACAAGACATTGATGAAAGAAATTAAAGATGACGCAGATGGAAAGACACTCCATGCTCATGGACTGGAAGAATCAATACCCTTAAAATGTCCATACTCGACAAAGCAACCCACAGATTCAGTGCAAAAATCTCTATCAGAATGCCAACAGCAGTTTTCACAGAACTAGAATAAATAATACCAAAATTTTCATGGAACCACAAAAGACCTGAATAGCCAAGCAATCCTGAGAAAGAACTAAAAAACTGGAGGTATCACAATCCCAGATTTCAAGATCACTACAAAGCTGAAGTCATCAAAATAGTACAGTACTGTTTTGCACAAAAACACACATCCAGATCAATAGAACAGAAGAGAGCCCAGAAATAAACCCATGCTTATCTGTTCAATTAATCTATAACAAAAGAAGCAAAAAACAAAACAAAACAAAAACAAACCAATGGGAGAGAGTCTCTTTCATAAACAATGCTGGGAAAATTGAACAGTTACATGAAAAGAATGAAACTGGGACACTTTTCTATACTATATGCACAAATAAACTCAAAATGGATTAAAAAGACATGAAACTAGAAGAAAACATAGGCAGTAATTTCTTTGACATTGGCCTTAGCAATGTTTTTCCAGCTATGTCTCCTCATTAGCAAGCAGAATGATGTGAATTATATTTGATTCTGTTGTAAGATATGTTAAGCATCTGATACCATTCAAGTTTCTATCAGGTGTGCTACTTTTCTGGTTTATATTTTATCTTCTGTCTGACCAGTAGGTTTGAAATGAGCAGAATCTAAAATGAACAAAAACCACCTAGATACTGAATGTGGTTTTCAAACTATAAAAAGTATAGCTACTTTGCCATATTCCCAGTCAGATAAAAGTTGTTTTTCAGAGTAGGGCTTTTAAACTTTAATGTGCTTACAAAGTACCTGGGTTATCTTGTAAAAATACTGATTCAGTAGGTGTGGAATCACAGACCATTCTTGGGGAGTGAGTTTTAGAATATATACAAAAGATGGGGGTAATAAAAATCTGGAAAATAGTATATGAAGAAATCATTTCTATTGTTCCCTGGATATGTGGGTAAAAAACAATACCATGAAGTTTTATTCTTGTACTTTATAGCGCAATGTAGGGAATTAAATCGAGAGCATAAACGAGCAGAACAAACAGAATTTTGCTGAAGAAGCTGGAGAACTGACACTATTCACCTTTAAGACTGATTGTAAAGCTACAATCATTAAGACAGTATGGTATTCGTGAAAAAACAGACAAATAAATCAGTGGAACACAAGACAGAGCCCCAAAATAGATTCATACAAATAGAGTCAACTCATCTTTGACTAAGAAACGAAGGCAATTCAATGAAGAAAGATAGTCTTTGCCACAAATGGTCCTAAAACAACTAGAAATCTATCTATTCATCCATATATATGAAAGGATTCAGACAAAGGCCTTAGACCCGTCACAAAAATTAACTCAAAATGGAATATAAGACCTAAAGATAAAATGCAACACCATCAAAATACTAGAAGATGATCAAAGAAATATAAATGGTCTCGAGTTTAGTGATGACTTTTAAGATACTACACCAAAGGCACAATCCACAAAAGAAAGAATCAATAAGTTGGACTTCATTAAAATTAAAAATTTGGGTGCCTGGGTGGCTCAGTGGGTTAAAGCCTCTGCCTTCGGCTCAGGTTATGACCTCAGGGTCCTGGGATTGAGGCCCGCATCGGGCTCTCTGCTCAGCAGGGAGCCTGCATCCTCCTCTCTCTCTGCCTGCCTCTCTGCCTACTGTGATCTCTCTCTGTCAAATAACTAACTAAATAAATAAAATCTTTAAATAAATAAATAAATAATCAATCTTAAAAAAAAATTTAAAAACTTTTCTGCAGCAAAATGCAATCTCACACAAATGAGAAGACAAGCCACACAGTGGAAGAAAGTATTTGCAAAAGATATGCCTGAAAAAGAACTGCTATCCAAAAATATAAAGAACTCTTAAAATGCAGTTAGAAAACAAACAACACAACTAAAAAATGGGCAAAAGATCTGAGGAGATAACTCACCAAAGATGTGTAGATAACAAAGAAGCATATGAAAAGATGCTCAACATTAGATGTCTTGTCCCTTTGTATTTACCCAAAGGAGTTGAAAATGTATGTCTATTCAAAACAAATATGTACGGGTGCCTGAGTGGCTCGGTCATTAAGCGACTGCCTTCGGCTCAGGTCATGATCCCTCCCAGAGTCCCGGGATCGAGTCCCACGTCAGGCTCCCTGCTCCATAGGAAGCCTGCTTCTCTTACACCCCCTCTGCCTTGTGTTCCCTCTCTAGCTGTGTTTCTCTCTGTCAAATAAATACATACATACAAATGTGTATAGCTGATTTACTCATAATTATTAAAACTTGGAAGCAATCAAGATGTCCTTCAGTAGGTGACTGGATAAACTGTGGTATATCCACAAAATGGAATACTATTCAGTGATAAAAAGAAATGAGGTATCAAGCTATGAAAACGTGGAAGAACCATGGGAGAACACATTACAAATTAAAGAAGCCAATCTGGAAAGGCTATATACTATGTGAGTCCAACTACATGACATTCTAGAAAGGGCAAAACCAAGGAGACTATAAAAAGATGAGTGGTTTCCAAGGATTAAGGGGGTGGGAGGTATGGAAAGGTGGAGCCCAGGGAATTTTCGGGCAGAACTATTCTGTATGTTAGTATGAAGATGGCTACATGTTGTTCTACATTTGTTAAAATCCAGAGTACTGATAAAAATGATAACATAATGAACCCAATGTAGACAGTGCATTTGGCTGATAATGATATGTCTGTGTTAGCTTATTGGTTGTAATGAATGTACTACATTTGTGTGAGATGGTGGTGGTGGGAGAGGCTATGTACGGTGTGGAGAGCTGATATATGGGTAATCTCTATATCTTCCACTTAATTTTGCTGTGAACCTAAAACTGCTTTAAAAAATAAATTCTATTACTTTCAAGTAAAATCAAGAGCATACATATCTCTCACGCTTAAAAAAGAATTAATTTATGGTTAACTATAAGCATGGAAACTTTCCACAGTTAAATTAGTATAATAGTAAGATAATTTGAGTTTATGTAAGAAGGCACATTAGTTTTGTTTTTTTTTTTAATTTGGAAATTTAAAAGGGATTTTGTTTTCCAAAAGGTGTTGTCCAATTGACTAGGCAGAGGGGAGTTCTCATCACAACAACAGGGACCCACAACAGGGCCCAGGGCTGATGCTGTGGGCTGGGACACGGTGGGTCTCTAATGGAGATCACTATGTTCTCCATTTCCAGTTATATTTTCAGGTTGCCTTTCAGGGCTCTCAGAGTGTTCCTCCTCAAGCTCCAGGTCAGTGCAGGCGTGGGACGAGGTCAGCTACTCTGCAGTAGGACACAAGGCTCTGAGGGCAGTTCTTGCCTCTGAGACTTTATAACAGAACCGGTGAAAAAATCCAACATAAAAAAACTCTGCTATACATCTGCCTACCAATTACAATCTATTGCTTTTTATCCTTATAGCTCCTGTTTACTATGCTAATACTACTACTATGTGAATCATATCTCTCATTCATACAATGAACTTGAGGGGCAGCATTTATCATTTTAATGAATAAGGATGTGGGGGACGGAAGAGATCAGAGCTCTGAAGTAGTAAGCCTTGAACCCGGCCCTGATCCAAAATCCCACTTCATTCTATTAGATCATACTGTTTCTTACGCCTTCATAACCACCACATACCCCTTTTGCCGTGGGCGGAGCCCTTCTCTAGTTTCTGATCCCATTTCACTGTGTACCCGGCTACTCCCTGGATTAGAACCACCAGCAGCTCTGGGAAACGACACCCCCAGTCTCAGGATTGTTTCCAAGGGACTCACACTGGCCAGGCCAGCAGCTTCCTCCGAGGATGAAGAGTGTCAGTCATTGGTAACTATTGTGTTCATCCCTCCTTCCACTCTTCAGTTTAACTGTTTATGTTAACTAGAAGATCTATGAATTTGAGACAATCTAGTACAGACGTTAAAAAAAAAACAACAACACAAAACTACCCTTCCTGCCCAGGGAGAAAAGCTGGAAAAATGACTTTAAAATCAAACTGCCATTTAGAATAATAGAACAAATAAAACAACGAAAACGATGGATTGTGGAACAGTTAAAGTCTAATATGTGAAATGTGTGGGAACACTGAGTTTTGGTAAGAGAGAAACATCTAACTGTGAGAACTAACCTACTGACGAAAAAGTGAAGAAATGGACTAAAAGAGACAAATTCTATGTCCTTTACCACCTCCTCACTATTTCATATAGAAACTATAAAACAACGGGTTTTATAAAGGGGTCCTTTTTTTAAAAATATTTTATTTATTTGACAGAGAGGGAACACAAGCAGGGGGAGTGAGAGAGGGAGAAGCAGGCTCCCGCCGAGCAGGGAGCCCGATGTGGGGCTTGATCCTGGGTCTCCGGGATCATGACCTGAGCTGAAGGCAGTCGCTTAACCAACTGAGCCACCCAGGCGCCCCTAAAGGGGTCCTTTTAATTGTTATTTGTTTTTGAAGGACTATCTCCTCTCCATTACTACTGTTTTGGAAAGAAAGTAAAGAGTTAAGTACCTACAGACTAGGGAAGTCAATTTACAGTACAGATTCAACTACTTAGTCACTCGCATAACAGAAAGACTGGAAATGCGTTGAAAAAGTTCTATAAATAGAAAATAAATTGAAACTGGATCTTTACAAAATGTTAATTCTAAGATAACTCTTTCTCTCTCTCTTTTTAATGTAAAATAGATCGTCAACCATCCCATCTACCCTCAACCACTGAGTCTAAACACTAGTGAAGAGAGATAGTCAGGTACCTGATTAAGTCAAAACTCTGCATCCATTATATCCTTAGCTTATTTCTTTATCCTTCAGGAAAATATATTTTTTTAACCAGAAATTATCAAACAAGCTAACAGATGGCAAGAGCATTGAATGAAGTCTAATTTGGGTTGAATTCAAGTTTGATTCTCTGGAGACGTGAAAGCAATTTACCCATATTAGCATCAAATGTCTAATACTGATAAAAATGTTATGGAAGTATGATCCAACAGAAAGCTTTCTGGACTGGGAATTAAAAGAGCATCCCACCCCAACCCACTCCAGCTAACTAGTTATAAAACTCTGGCAAAGTCACAGATTCCTTCCGCCTCAGGACCCTTTATCTGTCCAACGGCACGACAGTAACTAGTCCTCCTTTCTATGAGATGCTGAGGACAAAACAATCTTTAAGAAAAAAATTCTCCTTTACTGGGTGTGAAGGTAGAAGAATGGACCCACAAAGACATCCACATCCATCCATATCCCCAGAACCTGTGAAAATGTTACCTTATACAGCAAAAGAGGTTTTGCAGATGTGATTAAATTAGAATCTTAAAAGATTACCCAGGATTATCTGGGTAGGCTCAATGTATTATTATTTAAAAAAATAATTTTTAAGGGTCCTTAAAAGTGAAGGAGATATGAGGGTCAGAATCTGAGTGATGGGATACAACAAAGACCTGACCAACAAGGTTGACTTTGAAGATGGAAATGGGTCATAAGGCCAGGGCTGCGGGCGGCCTCTAGAAGCTGGAAAAGGCAAACAAAAGAATTCTCCCTTAGAGTCTTCAGAAGGAATGCAGCCCTGCCAAAACCTTGATTCTAGCCCACTGAGACTAATTTCAGATTTCTGACCTCCAGAAATGTAAGACAGTAAATCTATGCTGTTTTAAACAACTAAGCCTGTTGTAGTTTCTTACAACAGTAGGACAGTTGTAATAAACTGGGTTCGATCTCAACTTTGACACTTACCCTGGCTTTGTGTCCTTAAACCAGTCATTTATGTTCCTGAACTTTAATTTCCTTATCTGTAAAATGGGGATTAAAATTAGCAACTATAGGTTGTTATAGATATCAAACAGGTTAAGTGCTGAGAGCTACTGCGTAAGTGATTTAACAAAGTTAGCTTTTTTTTTTTGCCACTTACACTCCACTAGAGCAATAAATTGCAATTATTTTTACAAAACCTACAAGCAGCTCATAGTTTTCTACATTAAAACTTCCAACTATCTCTAAATTTATTGGTAATATATTGATGTGGAGGCCATCAGTTTGTTCTCACGGACTGCAAGACTGTAGTTCTTTTAGATTTCAAAGTTCCCGAAGGGAAGAAGCAATATGTGTGTAATTTGTTTTAAATCCAGTTTCTATATCCACTGTAAAGTCAACACTCTGTATTGATTTTATCCTTAGGTATTTCTTTATCCTTCAGGAAAAGGTGGCTTTTATACCAGAAAACTTTTTTTTTAGTATTTAAAACTTAAAGACAGGAAAATTTAAGATAGGAAGACAGATCACTCTAGTCCCACCTCCTTATTTTACTACTAACAAGAGAGTAATTCACAAGGAAGTTAAATGATTGGGTTCATCATCAATAAGCAGCCACTTCACATCAGAAATGAATTACCTCCTGGGTTTTCTTCCTCCAGATCTGTGCTATTTTGTTAGAGTAGGGATCAATATGGCCCACTGGTCACATTTAGACAGCCAACTGTCTTTTTGTAAGTAAAGTTTTATTGGACACAGGAACACTCATTATTTGCATATTGTCTAGGGCTGCTTTCCTGCTACAGAGGTACAAATGAATAGGTGTACAGACCGGCCTACAAAGCTTAAACTATTCATGAACTTGCCCGTATACAGGAAGTTTGCTGACCCCACTGTTTTAGTGTACTGCCTCTTCAGGCATGGAAGCTTAATTTATCTTACAAAATGTTTCAAAACGACACATTTTTAAATGATCTCTCAGCAAAGTTTTGAGAATGTTACATAAATAAAGGAATACTGTGGTTTAAAGCAGCAGACAACGTCAAATACGGATAAAATTCTGTACAGGGCAGGTTCTATGGCTCCACAAAGACATCACAGGGGTGAGTTCAATTTTGGCTGAATGATGTTGATTTAGTAACAGCAAAATTACTATCTCAGCATATAAATACTAGGCAAAATAACTGATGACTTACTATTCCTGTGACCATTATTCAACAGGAACTACTATAAACATGTTTGATCACATGCATGCAAGGCGGGGCGGGCAGAGGGAGAGGGAGAGAGAGAAGCCTAGGGAGGCTCCACACTCATAGCAGAGCCCGACAAGGGGCTCGATCTCATTACCTAAGCCAAAATCAAGAGTCGGATGCTCAACCAAGTGAGCCACCCCGGTGCCCCAAGACTCATATTTTTTATGATCAAGTACGGAGAAAGGAACTAATAATTTATTGGGTGTGAAAAACTGGTGGGAACTAAAATATATAACCACTGAATTTAATAAATAAAGAATTCTCTTCCATTTTCAAAACTGCAGAAATAGACTTAGGGAAAGTGACAACCCTCCAATCTTATACCCGAAGAGGCACTTGGGTAGCTGAACTGGGACTTTAGGTCAGGCTTCTCAGTCTCTAAAATTCTCTTTTTGTTATTTTTCCTATATCTTATAACATTTTCAGATTCAATGATTTCTTTTGCATATTTCATACAGAACTGTGTGTCTCAGCTGACTACATGTTCAAGAATGTTAGATTCAAAGTTCTTTTTGAGAAAATTACAAATTGGCCTGCCTTCAGGTACTTTCCATGGGGAAGTGAAGTAGCCCTAAATTTGGACAAAAAGATAAATCAGGCTCCTAAAGCTTTTTATAAATGCCAATTTTGCCATTTATACAATTCTGTCACCTAAAGTATGTGGATTTTCCCTAGACTCAACAATACAGAATACAGGCATACCCAAGACTCATGAGAGAATATGATTAAAAATTAATTAAATCCAGTTTATTCTAAAATCCTGCTTGCTGTTATTTGACAGAAGCCAAACAGGGGATATTTTAGTTACCTGTTCCCTTCAGTAAACTCTAAACTTGTGTGCAGTCACCAAACAAAGCAGAGCAATGTTGTCCCAAAACTCCTGTGAAAAGGTCGTCAATGAATTCAAATCTAATGTCACACATCTGACATAGTTTCACAGAAAATATGAGCGACAACACCTCTAGCTCTTTTATAAAGCCTCAGACTGAATTATTTGAGTTGTCCCAATGTCTCTTCATGTAATATCTCCTAGAGTTTAGTGCCAGCAAAAATAATCCTTTTTATTTATCAGCCATAAGAAACTTTTTAAAGGAACACATAACCTTGGAGTCATTTGTTGCTTAAAGGAAGTTGTGAGAGATCCCAGTTCCCTATGCCGAACGCATTTCCAAAGTGGTACATTTGCAGACAGAAAACACTGAAATCCAATTCATTGGAGCCCTTCATTAAACGGCATGATGTTCTATCCACTGCTTTTGAGAGAAATAACAAGACACGCAAAAATTAGACTTTGGAGGATCCAAGGTAAAATTAGAAATAATCCCTGCCCCCAAAGAAATGAGCCTAGTAGGGGAGTTGAAATATACAAAATGACAAAATGAAAACAGCACTCTAAGATTTACTGATAGAGATCCAGGAGTTCAAGAAGTGAAACACCACTTCCAACAGAAAGAATAAAGGAAGTTTTTATAAATAGGTGGCATGAACCTAGGCTTAAAGGATGAAAAGGATTTAGTTTTCTTTCTTCTTAAAGGCATTATTTACAGCAATAAAATCCACTAATTTTAAATGTAGAGTATGATCATTTTTGCTAATTACATATAATTGTGTAACCACTACAACAATGAAGATACAGATCAATTCCTTCACTCAAAAAAGTTCCCTGTCCCAGGTGCCTGGGTGGCTCAGTGGGTTAAGCCTTCGGCTCAGGTCGTGATCTCAGGGTCCTGGGATCGAGGCCCGCATCTGCCTCTGTGCTCGGCGGGGAGCCTGCTTCCTCCTCTCTCTCTGCCTGGCCTCTGCCTACTTGTGATCTCTCTGTCAAATAAATAAATAAAATCTTTAAAAAAAAAGTTCCCTGTCTTACTTTGTACTTGATCTTCTCTCCCCCCCCCCCCAACTCCTGGCCCACAAAACTTGCTTTCAGTCATTTATATTCTTTTTCTAGAATTTCACATAAATGGAATGGAATATAGGGGTTAGAGGAGTCGAACCCCCTGCAGCCAAAAATCTGCATATAACCCTAGATTCCCTGAAACTTGACTACTAATAGCCTATTATTGACCAGAAGTCTTACCAATAATATAAACAACTCATATTTTGTATGTTTTATATAATACATACTGTATTCTTCTTACAAAGCTAGAGAAAGGTTATTAAGAAAATCAAAAGGAAAAGAAAATGTATTTACAGTACTATTGTAAATTTACTGTATTTATTGTAAAAAATCTGCATATAAGTGGATCTACGCAGTTTAATCCTGTGTTGTTCAAGGGTCAGCCTTGTATTTGCGTTTGACTTCTCTCACTCAGCAGTTGTTTTTGAGATCTGTTCAAGTTGTTCTGTATATTACTATTTGGTTCCTTTTTATTGCAAGGATTCCCCAATAAGGCGCCCCAATAAATTGCCTTTTAAACAGAATTGCCAAGTTAATTCCGTGGGGAAGAGTCTTTTCAAGAGATAGTGCCAAAACTAGTGGACACTTGTATTGGCTAAAATGAACCTTAGCATTAAACCATACTTAAAGTAAGTCATAAATCTAAAAGTTAAAGCTAATTAACTTCCAGAGGAAACCATAGGAGAAAAATCTGTGTAACATAGGTTAGGCAAAGTTTTCTTCAAAAGAACATCAAAAGTGGGGCGCCTGGGTGGCTCAGTTGGTTAAGCGGCTGCCTTCGGCTCAGGTCATTATCCCGGGGACCCGGGATCGAGCCCCGCATCGGGCTCCCTGCTCGGCGGGAAGCCTGCTTCTTCCTCTCTCACTCTCCCTGCTTGTGTTCCCTCTCTGGCTGTGTTTCTCTCCGTCAAATAAATAAAATCTTTAAAATAAAATAAAATAAAAGGCAATTTATCATATGCATGTGGATCTATTTCTGGATTCCTATTCTGTTCCATTGATCTACATCTATCGTTTTATTAGTATCTGACTGTCTTGATGACTATATCATTATAGTAAATCTTCAAGTAGTTTAAGTCTTCCAACTTTATACATTATCAAAATTGTTTTAGTTATTTTAGATTCTTTACTTATCTCTATAAATTTTAAAGCCACCTTATCAATATCTTCAAAAAAGCCTGCTGGAAATTGGACTGAAATTACATTGAATTTATAAGTCTATTTGGGAAGGACTGCCATCTTAACAATATTTAGTCTTCTCATTCATGAACACAGTATACTGTTTATTTATAGATCTTTAGTTTCCCATTGCAATAGTCTGCTTTTATTGGTGTAGAGGTCCTTAATATTTTTTGTTAAATTTATCCTAAATATTTTGTTTCCTTATACTGCTGTAAATGGAATTGTTTCTAAACTTTTATTTTCTAATTGTGTACTGTGTACATGGAAAGAAACTGATTTTTGTATTTAACTATGCGTACTGCAACTTTACTAAATTCATTTATTCTTAAAAAAGTAAATTGGGTTTTCTCTACACATGATAATGAGGACATTTTTGATTCTTCCTTTCCAATCCATATGCCTTTAATTCATTTATTTTTTGCCTTATTGCACTGGTAAGATCTCTAGAAAATCATCATGAAGGTGATGACAGAGGACGCCCACCCTTGCCGTACTCCTGTAGGTAGATGGCACTGCAGCCATTCATCATCAAATATGGTGCTTATCTGTAAGGGTTTGTTGTTGTTGTTTTGTTTTGTTTTTGTTTTTGTAGATAACTCCAATCGGGATAGAAAATTTTCTTACAATACTACTTTGAAGAACACTTTTATCATGAAAATTTGTCAAATGTACTGAAATTTGTCAAATGTTCTCTCAGCATTTATTGAAATGATGTTCTTTTTCTTTCTATATGCTTTAAAAACAATTTTTTAAAAAATTTGAGACAGAGAGAGAGAAAGCACAAGCACAGAGGAGAGTCAGAGAAAGAGGGAGAAGCAGACTCTCTGTTGAGCAGGGAAGCCTGATGTGCGGTTCCATCCCAGGACCCTGAGATCATGACCTGAGCTGAAGGCAGATGCTTAACTGACTGAGCCACCCAGGTGCCCCTTTTCCCTATATTCTATTAAAATGGTGAATTAGGTTGATGGACTGTCAGATGTTAAACCAACCTTACATTCCTAGGATAACTATTTCACAGAACTATAGGTTTGCAGTCTTACAGGCCTATATGTCCCTCTACATACATCATAGACCCCCAAGACAATGCTGTAATTTTAGTTTTCAATGGTTACAGTTTATAAAGAAATTCAAAGTTAAAAACAAAACTAGTCTTTTATATTTGCCCAGATATTTAGAATGTCTAATATTCTTTATTCTTTACTGAATATTCTCACGTTTCCATCTAAAACCATTTATCTTCAGGCTGAAGAACTTCCTTCACCATTTCTTATGCTGCAGGTTTCTTGGTAGAAAATTCTCTCTGTTTTATCTAAAAATATATTCGCCTTCATTCTTTTTTTAAAAATTGAGGTAGAATTAACATTACATTATATTAGTTTCTATATACAATGTAACAACCTGATATATGTATACTTGCAAAATGAGGACAATGATCAGTTCAGCTTTCATTAGTGATTAATACATTTGCTGGGTATAGAATTTGAGATTGACAAATTTCTTTTAGCACTTTAAAGACGCTATTCTGTCCTCAACAGTTTCTGATGAGAAGTCAGTTATTAAATACCACCTAACAGATGTTTGAGCCTTTGTTCATTTTCCCCCTAAACTTTTTTCCTCTGCTTTTATCCTGCATAATTAATATTGATCTGTTTGCTATCACCTCTTTCTTCTTATGTTCACTCGCCTATTAAATCCAGTGAATTTTTCATTTCAAAAATGTATCTTTCAGTTCTAGAAATTCAATTTGATCTTTTTGTTTTTTCTATTCTCTTCCTAGACTTTCCAATTCTCTGCTGAGATTTTCATGCACTGAAAACCCGTTTTCTTTTACTTCACTGATAATAGTTATAATGGCTGGTTTAAAATCCTTATACATAAAATTCCAACACCTGGTTCACTTTCAATGTAATCTGATTGAGAATGTGTTCTACTCTCTTGGTTCTTTGTATATCAAGTTAATTTGGGATTGTATCTTAAGTTGTGGAGATTCTCGATTCTGCTATTTTTATTTAATGAGTTCTGTTTCCTTTGTTTTAGTAGATCATTTTCTTAGCTCATCTTTAAGTGTAAACTTTTTCCTGTGCAGATCTTTTGTTTTTAGTTCGGCTGATCTGAGTCTATTCTGGGAACAGATGATTCAAAGGTGAGTCACAGATACAGGCAGACAAAAATCTAGAGATCTCCTAACTGACTCCTTCCCTTGCAAGCTACACTCTCTTTGGCATTCCCAATTTCCTAGTTTCTCATTTATGGTTCACCAGACCAGAAGGCAATACATTTTTCTGTCTGCAACATTGCCTCCCATTTCACACTGTACAGACTGCATTTAGTCCCTGGCTGAATGGGACCTATTTGTATACTCCTCATCTCCCTCCTCCAAGTGAGTATGAGTTATTTCTGGGGCTGGTACAAAAAAAGAAATGTAGGGCATTCTAAACTATTCAAAGAAAGGTTATGAAGGTAAGAAAGCAAATAGTGAGACACAGTGAGGTGGGAAATCATGTTGTAATATTAAGTTAGGATTAAATAATTATAATTATGTAATCACTAAACTTCGTAGAAATTCAAATTAAAACAATTGAGGAGCCAGTTAATCGTCTATCAAATTGCTCTAAAATGACCAATGGAAAACATATGTCCAGGCCTACGCCTACCTATTGGTTAGTGATCGGGTATTTTACACAGTACCAAGAAAAGTACAAAAAAAGGACAAGTCTTCTCAAGTGTGATGAGGCACATTTACAACATCTCTCAAATACCCACAAAACACAGCACATTAAAAACTTGCATGTCTTTTGATCTTACAACTAATTTCTAACAATTTACCTTAAAGGAAGGCAATGACATGTTCAATGATTAATTTATATGCAAAAATCATTTTCCACTGGATGTTCATTTCAGCGTTACTTATAATAGGGAAATGAGAGACAAAATGAATGTTCCATTGGTAACTTAAGACGGTATAGCAGTATGACAGTAATTGAAACGGAGATGTTATTTAATGACATTGAAAAATGTTTCTAAGACAAATCAAGAAACAGAGTCTTAATTATAGGGAATCAGCTGATGATTTCGGGGAGGGGAATGGGTGAGACAGGTGACAGGGCCTAAGTGCACCTGTGATGAGCACTGGGTGATGTATGGAAGTGCTGAATCACTCTGTTATACACCTGAAACCAGTATCACACTGTATGTGAACTGGAATCACAATGAAAACTTTTTAAAAAAGAAAAATATTTGTAAGATATAACAAGGTTTAAAAAGAATAAAGACTACATATAGAATCCCAGTTTTGCTAAAAATCATGTACATATAGGGCGCCTGGGTGGCTCAGTTGGTTAAGCAACTGCCTTCAGCTCAGGTCATGATCCCAGAGACCCGGGACCGAGTCCCACATTGGGCTCCCTGCTCGGCGGGAAGCCTGCTTCTCCCTCTCTCACTCCCCCTGCTTGTGTTCCCTCTCTGGCTATGTTTCTCTCTGTCAAATAAATAAAATCTTTAAAAAAAAATCATGTACATATAAACTTAGTTTAAAAATTGAAAGACTAATAACAAAATGTTAATGAAAACGTATATATTATACATTTTTCTACTATAACCATATTTTGTTCAGCATTGCCTGCATAATAAAATTACATTTAGTTACTAAAAAAATAGCCACATATGCCCTTTACTCACACACAATGTACTCTAGATCTTCTAGCCCTGATGGTATACGTAAACCTTCTGCTCTGTCATTGCAGTTCTGAATGAGTCCCTTAAAGATCATTCTGAATATCTATCACATGGTCAGCCACCTGAGAGTGAACACATCAAATTTTTATTGAGTCTGGGGACCCAAAAGACTACCCTGTATTGCAGACCAATATTAAACGAAGAGTGTATGTGTCCTAGGCAAGATGTGTTCTCTAGAGGTGAGAAGCTAGTGCATTAACCAGGTTTTGTATTAAATGTCTTCATCATTTGCGAGCAGCCAGATGGTTGGTAATATGTGTAGATATTTTGAAACATAGGCTGGCTGATTTCAATTAGCTTTGAAGTGAAACAAATGATATTGAGGATCTATATTGCTAAACCCAGGGGTACTAAGAGAATATTTTCTTACAGATGAATACCCCATCAGCTAGCGCTCCTGATCATGTAATACAGCTAATAGGTTATCCTGGAATGCATCTGCTATTGGAAGGAATTTCTGTTATGAAGCACCTAACTGGGCAAACATTTTATGGCCAAGATTAGGAAACCAACTAATGTGAGTAAGGAAAAGGAAGTGAAAAACAAAAACAAAAGAAACAATATAACCTATATGTGTGTATTTCAGATTGCACTAAGTTTTGTAAAGATTTTTGGCAGCAAATAAAAATACTTTTATGGTAAACTGCAGTCATTTGGGGCCAAATTAAAGACTCTGCCTGAAAAAATTAGTAGTTGAACAAGTGTTGGCTCTTTTCAGGCTTAGCAGGCAATGCCAATTTTATGTCATGCTCCTCAAGGTACCAGCTGTGTCGTTCCTGATGATTCTTCTCTATATGGAGGGAAAGGACACAAATGAGTCCTTGAAAATGCCACTATTTGGGCATATCTTGACCTCAAAAATTCAGGTAAATCAGGATAAATGAATTATTAAACCTGTTACTCAAAATAAAGTTGAAAATCTAAAATTTCATTTCTTTTCTGAACCACAGAGATTTCTATTAGACACTGAGAAAAGCGATTGGGCTCTAAGTCTACCAAAGAAATCAAGTGAATTATTTTTTTAAAAAACAGAAAGTCAAAAAGAAATATAAAAAACTTGAAAAACATAACCCCTAATTTTCTTCACAGAAAACAATCTATACTTTTTTTTTTTTTTTACTGTCTCCTTGTTATCTACAATGGTGATAAAATACCTGATGTTAAGAAAACAGTTTTAATGTTTGTTTCATTTCATTCAATGACCGGAATGCTTACTATTTACTAAATGTCTACTACCCTGTAGATACTTTCCGGTGCTTCATATACCTTATTGTTAATCACTATCCTAACAACCTTATACAGGTGTTTTCATTTTACAGAATTATGAATTGAGAACCAAAGAAATTCAGCAACCTGACCAAGGTCACACAGTCCAGGCCCTCCTCTAAAACCCACGTTCCCTCCGCAACACCACGGGAAGTGGAAAGGTCTCTGTTAGTCAAGTGCTCTCAGTGGTTCAGAAGCAGTGAAGGACTCCTCTTAGGCACCCACTACAGCTCCGAGACCACCGATGAAGTTTCCACTAATAACAGGCGACTCTTCCGGTCACTGAACAAATAAGCATCGTGAAAGAGTCTGAACTCACAAAATAAAGGGCAAACAGCTAATCTTTTAGGCAAAAAGGCAAACGCAGAATAAGCAAACAGGAACGACAGGTAATAAGAACATTTAGACTCTTACTACTCAAAATGTGGTCCACTACCCAGCAGCACCGTATCACCTACGAGCTTGTCAGAAGTGCAATCTTATTCCTAACTTCAGATCTACTGAATCTGAATGTGTTTTTAAAAAGATCAGTAGATCATGAAAGCTTGAGAAGGAGTCATTTTAATTATAATTAAGCCAGTACTAACAAAATGACGTCCGAAACTAGTTTAAAGAGGTAGAAATTAGACTGCAGCCAATAATGCCTCCAGGAAAAACATTTTAATGCATTTCCCATCATTTGATTAATTCTGTAAACTGTAAATAGAACCTTTTGCTTCACTTGCTAAGAACATTTTTGTTTTAACTTTCAAGTCATTATTCCATTCTTTTAATCCTACCTGGTAAGATCTTGTTTGATCTTTCACCTTTCACCCACTCACTCACTAGTAACTAACACCCAACTCTCAGAGTTTTACCTTTGAGTAAAATTTAAGCAGGCTCAAAGGGCCAAGATTTGATCTGCTGGGATGAAAGGCCTTTATAAGCAAGAGCTGTTTTCACCCAAATCCAAGGATTTCCTTATGATTTAACTATAGTAGTAAGCAAGCTGGATATTACCCCACAAAATGCAATTTTCTGTGTCAAGAGTGAACTCTAATACTGTAGCTAAGGGAAAGGACTTATGGATTCTTTTGTTAAGACAAAAGATGTTATAAAAATTTCTTCTCTTACACAGCTAGTCACCACCCAAACCATTAATACTAGTGGGAAGAGTGGTAATGCATTTGATCATAGAATACTTAATTAAATCCATTAAGTAATTGATGATAAAATTATTACCACTGTCCTGCTACATAAACTAAAGCATAAAATTACTGATAAATTCTTCTTGTCACTGAAAATACCTCTGCCAGATAGTTAAACAGCTGGATATATTTGAGATGACAATGAGTTAATTTTAAAGGGAAAACAATAGCCTCAATTAATCAATTTTTAAAAATTTATTATATATATTTGTTAGGCTTAAAAAGTACTTATATAGAACAAGAAGAAGGACTGTCTCTATCCCTCTGGATGTATTTTCAGGGAATTTTCTCTTAACTAATTTTCGTTCTTTTCTTCTTTTGTCAGGGTTATTCTTTATCACTTATAACAATAAAAAATCTGGGTCAAAATTCTCAAACAGTTTAAAGAATAGGTAGCATTTTTTTTCTACTTTAAGAAAAAGAAATTCATACTGAAACACCAAGATGCTACCTGTTTTCTAATTCCAGATTCTTTTACTTTATAATCTTATAAACCTAACATTCTTACATCCTATAACAAAGAGGACTGAAAAAATGTTAATGTCACCCAGCTAATACCACAATGTAGGAAAAGATTAGTGATAGAATTCAATGTTCAGATTATAATAAAATTTTCGTAATTGTCTAGTTTTTATTGATGGTGCCTTCCCTCTTTCTTCTTTTCTCCTTCAACATGTTAACCTTGCTTAAGAGAGGACTGATTTGTCTCCTGACTTATAAGATGGTTAAAGTCTCCCTAATTTGAGTAAACTCTTTTTAAAAAGGCTGTTTTAGAAAGGTCAATTAGTTCCAAACAAAGGCATTCAGTTCACGAAGCATCTCCTACAGAGAGACTTCCCACTGGGACAAGCCAGTACTTCCTGTTGTGCTCTAGTGCATGAGGGGGCAAAGGAAGCTGTCAGAGAATGCACACGTTACCAGCTGGAGGCCCCCGAGCTTATCATTTCTGACAGCACTTTACTTACAGGAAATTTTCTCTGAGCTGCCACAGAAGCATTTTCTAAGATTTTGCTGAATTATGCCATTTGGAGGGAGTGGGGTACTCAAAAGAACACATCTAATCCATCATGAAATCAGAATGATTTTTTCCTCCACAGTGATATTGAGTGTTGTGCATCTATTTCCACGACCACAGTTACACCTTGCGTATTTCGAAGGTTCTGGCAGTCCCCCAGCTGCTGCCTGCCTCGGGGCCCTCCTACCCCACTCATGTACAGTCCCTAAGATAATGCTCCTCAATTCATTTCGCCATGTAACTTGCCTGTTCAAAAACTTTCAGTTAACTATTTCTCAGCATGGCAGACCCAAATTTCTTAGCTTGGGTTTCAAAACCCTCCATACTTCAAATCAATAGTTATCAATCAATTGTCTCACTCTGCAGATGAGAAAACTGAAATACTTTGAGATAACTTGCCCAGGGTCACACAGTTAGTACAAGGCGTTGGGCTTTCCGAGCCAGCAACCTGGTTCCAAAGTTGGTGCTCTCGAGCTCGACACTACATTGCCCCTGTCAAGGGTGTGGTGAGTGAATGTTACCTCCCAATTGTATTTATGAGGCTTCAGATCTTTTCCCAACTTCCTTATCCTCTGAAATAGTCTCCTTCTCTTGCATGCTCACACAGAGCCTATACACCATAGGCATTTAATATGCTTCACTGACTGGTGTTATACCAGAATGGCTATTCGGGCAAACTAGAATGCCAACATTCCATCCAAAGATCTCTGAATGCATAAAGTGCTTAAAATGAGGGGCACGTCAGTAGAGCATGCAAGTCTTGATCTGGGGCCACAACTTTGAACCCGAAATAAATACAGTGGTTAAAACAGTGTTGTCAGTTCATATCCTCATCTGCTGTACTGTTGTGATATTGCATTCTTCCACGTGGTGGTCCAAAAATATGCAATGGTGCCATTCTAGCGGAGAATTATATAAAAAAAATATCCAACAACTAGGCATATTGGAAGACCATTCCTGATATAGTAAAGGCAGCCCTAGGATAAACGACGCAGAAAGGCTGCATCAAGCATGGTTTTATGTAATCTTCAGCATTTGCAATTTTTAAAATTTGAAACAACATTTAATTTAACTGTTTTCCATATCTGATGAATACAACCAGGTAAAGGGGAAGCCCCTGCACTGAGAAGGCACCGTGGATGCAGAGTTCAGGAGAGAAAGCGCCGTGCCATAGCCCGTTAAATGCTAGGCCAAGTTCATGCAAGTTAAATATTCACGCTTAGCACTAGGCTCTATTTAACAACAAAAAAAAAGGGGGTGGGGAGTCAGAACTTTATAATCTGACAAGTTTGCAGCAACTGAAAATAAAAGAATAAATGGATAATGTTACAGAGACAAAAAGGCCATAACTACAAAAAGTACAGTATTCTCTCCTCTTCGCTTACGGCTCTACGCTATTATTACACCATCAGTTAAACTGTCCTGAGATGTTTCAAACTGAAACATTATCTTTCCAGATCTATGCAGCAATACGAACACATGATGATGGAGAGGCCAGGACGAAGAATGAGGTATCCGTATATTCTTTCATTGACAAAACCCCATTACTCTGTGGTTTTGCAACTAAAGTTCATGTTCCAAAATAACGATATACCAAATACCCGTTCTTAAAATAAGATGATGAATAACTCGTAAACTGGGTCTAGAAATAATTAGCTACTCCAGGGGATGATAGGGAAACTGAAAAGCAAGATGCCATCTATTTTCTCTACCACAATTTTCTGAGTAGTCCAAATGCAAACTTGGAGGAAAGTTCAAAGCCCAAAGTAAATCTGCTTAATTAGCTCGAGGAAGTGCTACACAGTCTTTGGGATACCGAAGAGTGTTATTATGAGAAAAACCTCACTCTTCATAAATCAAGATGAAGACTGAGGATAATGCCATGCTACTAGAATATCAACGCTAGCTATCACTCACTGTATATCAAGCACTTTTCACCTATTATCTCCTTTAACCACCCCCCCACCCCAAGTTCTAAGCCTTAGAAAGTATTACCATTAAAAAAAAATTACCACTCTTATTATATAGACAAGGGCACTGACATTCAGAAAGAGTAAGCAACCTCGTCATAGAGCTAGGTCTGGGCTTATACACCCAGACTATGGCAGATCTGGATTCTGGATTCAGATCAAACTAATAATGCCCAAGTCCATGTTTCCTTCTACTTGATTCTAGAGCACAGCATTGTCAGGCTTTAGTGCCTCTCAGGATGACCTTGGATCTTTTTCAAACACAGTCCATGGGTTACATGCCCCTGAACACTACACTAGCAGGTCTTAGATGATGCAAAGACATGTTTACTTTTAAAAAGTAGTTTAGGTGAATCTTTTTTTTTTCCTTAAGATTTTATTCATTTAGGGACAGCTGGGTGGCTCAGTTGGTTAAACATCTACCTTCCGCTACCTTCAGGGTCCTGGGATCGAGTTCCACATCAGGCTCTTTGCTCAGCAAGATGCCTGCTTCTGCCTCTGCCTGCTGTTCTCCTGCTTGTGCTCACTCTCTTGATCGATCTCTCTGGCAAATAAATAAATAAAATCTTAAAAAAAAAAGATTTTAAGAAACCAGAAAAAATTAAAAATAGAGCTACCCTATGACCCTGCAATTGCACTACTGGGCATTTACCCCAAAGATACGGATGTAGGGAAAAGAAGGGCCATTTGTACCCCAATGTTCATCGCAGCAATGGCCACAATCGCCAAACTGTGGAAAGAGCCAAGGTGCCCTTCAACAGATGAATGGATAAAGAAGATGTGGTCCATATATACAATGGAATACTATGCCTCCATCAGAAAGGATGAATAGCCAACTTTTGTAGCAACATGGACTGGATTGGAAGAGATTATGCTGAGTGAAATAAGCCAAGTAGAGAAAGTCAAGTATCACATGGTTTCACTTACTTGTGGTGCATAAGGGGTAATATAGAGGACAGTAGGAGAAGGAAAGTAAATGGGAAGTAGGGTAATCCAGGGAGAGAAATGAAACATGAGAGACTTTGGACACAGAAACAAACTGAGGGTCTTGGAGGGAAGGGGGTGGGGGGATGGGAGAGCCTGGTGGTGGGTACTGAGGGCACGTATTGGATGGAGCGCTGGGTGTGGGGCATGGGCAATGAATCTTGGAACACCAGAAAAATAAAATAAATTAATAAAAAAAAGATTTTATTCCTTTATGGGGGGGGGGTGCGGAGAGAGCACAAGTAGTTGGAAAGGGGAGAGAGAAAATTTCAAGCAGGTTCCACACCCAGTGCAGTGTCCAACATGGGGCTCGATCCCAGATATCATGACCCAAGCCGAAATCAAGAGTGGGATACTTAACAAAGTGAGTCACCCAGGTGCCCCTCATGTGCTTCTGATGTACATCAAAGCAGTTGTAGTTATTATCAGACAGGGAAAAAAAAAATCAAGGCAATCTAGACTTAATTTCACTGTCAATTTATAATACTTCTCTTCAGCAAATTTACCTTCTAAATGATATATTTTATAGGCATCTATTAAATCACCCTGTTCTCTATGAGTATGATATGCCTACGAAAATAAGGAGGCTGGAGAGGTATAAGTGCTTGAGAGGGCCATTATCATAGAAAGAACATCAAGTGAGGGTTGATCCTTTTTCAATCATCTAAAAAATGGACAGCACGCAAACAGAAGAGCCACATTGCTTTAATGTGTTAATTTAGCACATATTCTGCGTTCAACGGAGAATAAAACCTTAGAAATAAAGAGAAAACAATTTAAAAGAGCTCTGGGCTTAATTTTCAGAATCTTAACATTTACAGAAATGAGACTGAAATACTTTAGATATGGCCATCTCCAAAATATTTTCAGTGGGCAACCCCCTTGAGTCCCCCCCCCCTCCCCACCTTCAGGAGCTCAATAAACTGTTTTGCTGCCCATCAAAAAACCCAAAACATTTCAGCTCTGTTTCTGTAGAGAATAAGAAAAAAAATCCCACAGATTAATATTTTTTCTGGTAAATACAGATTTCTCTTAAGAAAACAAGCTAATACTCTACATCATTATTTTAACCATTAAATATTTACTGAGTACTTAAAACATACAAGGCATTTTACTACTTCTAACCTTTTGCCAGTTGCATGCCAATATCACAGACTTTATGCTCTTACCGCTTCTGAACTAGTAGTTCTAATTGGACACAAAAGATATTGCGGGGTTATCGGCTCTGTTCTTTGTCTTTGTGAGTTATCCCATGACCTGAGTTCACATTAAGGTCGTGTCAGATAATCTGCTTTGGCCTGGAACTTGTGTGACGCAGGATTTCACTCACGGAAGTATGCCTGCAAAAGCCCTCACAGGTTCCCTGGTCCAGACTCATTATACAGGGGCACCTGGCTGGCTCAGTCGGTAAAACATGTGACGCTGGATCTTGGGGTTGTGAGTTCAAGCCCCAAGGTGGGCGTGGTGATTATGTAAATAAATAAATGACACATACTTAAAAAAAACTCATTATACAGATGAAGACACTGGGATGAAGAGAGGGAGAAGAACTAGATGAAAATATCACATGTCTGCCCAAATTTGTAGCTCTTTCACGGTCAAGCACCACCCTTGAGAAAATGGGTAGGACCTGGGAAGGGCTGCTCTGTGACTTCCTGGGCCCTGGACACTTCTGTCTTTGTGGTTCTTCCTCCATAAAAAATTCAAAAATGACATGTTGTGACTGTTCTGGTATAAAGACAAATATGTTAAAACATTTTGTTCAACTAAAGTTCATTTTCTTCCTTCTGATTTCAAAAGACATTAAAATATTTTCAGGGGCCCCTAAAAATATTGAGGGCCCCAGGTACTTATGGATGGGCCTGGTGTTGGGCCCTTCATTTGACGGCCGACACCAGCTTTACTCTTCTCTGGGAGTCTTGGTTCTGCCGGAGACCCATGCATGTGGCTTCTCCACTACTCAGGATATACAGCCCCCAGAAAGCAGTCTTTTTTTTTGGAATCAGGCTCCTCCAGTGATTCTCCTTCTGGCAGTTCTTCAGCACCTACATCCTCATCCTGACCCAGGCAATCCTTTAGAAAACTTGGACTTATAAATAGAGGTCAGCTGCAAGCCTCTGGGAATGAAAACAACCTTTAGGGTCCCAAATTGCATTTAAAAGGACTATGAGGCAGATCACTTCATTGGGATTTGCGGTCTTTCACAATATGGCTAGTTATCACCTACAGAGACAGCCTTACCCTAAGAACATGTATGAGGGCCCAGTCTAGAGCGGATTTTGTTTCCAGTACCTCACAGTGTGAAAAGGCTACACCATTCATCAAATGAAGGGAAGTGTAGCTTTATTGTAACCAGGGAAATTCAGTGACTTGAAATCTCCCAATATTTATCCATTTTGATGCCATTTAAAAACGGAACTTATCGTGCTCATAGCACTCCCTCTGAGCGGTTTCACTTTAAGGTTCCCGAGTGTGAGGCTCTGCCTAAGCCCTTGCCTCTCCGGAAACTCAACATTTATCACTTCTCTTATCAGCAGAGGTTTGCCTGCTGACTGTTCTCGTCACATCTGTTCTTTTTTCTTTAGCGGTTTCTGATGTTTAATTCAACAAATATTATTTTGTGACTACTATATGTGCCAGCTATGACACGATATATACAAAGATCAGGAAAACATGACATTGCTCCTGAGGAGTTAATTTCAAGAAGGGGGATAACACTTAAAACAGGGCAAACATGTAAGGGCCACTACAAGGCACTTATTGGATAAAGAAGGTGTCTGGAAAAATGTCACGCAGGATATAGCATTTGAAATGAGTCTTGGTGAGGTGTCATAGCAGAGACACAAAGAGCAGTGTCGAATATCTATAAAACAGCAAGTATAATTTGGTTTGAAACATGCAATACTGGCTAGCATTAAGAAGTGAAAAGCAAAACGAGGGGCTAAATATAAACATCAAAAAGGAATACTAATATCTGGGACCTCATTTACTTTTACTTTTTAAATTTTATTTATTTTTTTCAGGGAACTCCCTTTGTACTTTATTTGTATTCCCTACAGCCTGGCCCAGCATTGGTCATATATATAGTATCTGTAACTGATTAAAGCTGTGAAAAAGGGGCGCCTGGGTGGCTCAGTTGGTTAAGCGACTGCCTTTGGCTCAGGTCATGATCCCGGAGACCCGGGATCAAGCCCCACATCGGGCTCCCTGCTCAGTGGGAAGCCTGCTTCTCCCTCTCTCACTCCCCCTGCTTGTGTTCCCTCTCTGGCTGTGTTTCTCTCTGTCAAATAAATAAATAAAATCTTTAACAACAACAACAAAAAAAGCTGTGAAAAAAAAAATCAACAACGGAAATAATCCCTAGGTACTTGTTCAAATGCATCTAATAATTACATTAAATATACAATGATATAAGGTACCTGGAAAAAAGTCATCCCCAATTCATTATTAAATAGCAGCTAACAGAATAGATTACAGGGTAATCATTCTAACCTTCCTGTAACACAAATTTCATAGTTTAAAAAACTTCTAATAGGTCCTACTAATCTCATGGGATTTCTTTCAGTGACGCCCAGAAGTATGTGAGTTTCAATACAAAAGGAATCCCTAGCGGTTTAGCAAACTCAGTTCACTTTTCATCAAGTCTCCCATCACAGGGGTGAATTTAATTTATTAATGGAAAACTGTAATAGCTTCCCCAGCAAAGGGAGGCAGCTAAAATTAAAGACAAAGTTTTACTGAGAACAAGTTGTAATTGCATAATTAAGCATAACTCAGAGAATTCAAGTTGGCATTTTCAGTATGAGAAACTGTCTAAATTAAACTGAACTTCAGAACTTTCTTGCAGTGAAAAATGGTTTTTAGAATATAATTTTTATTTTCATATGTGGGCAAAGTATTGAAATTAAAATATACCCATAGATTCAAAATGCCAGAAATACATGAAATAAATATTTGAGCAATTACTTTACATGAAAAATTATAATATATGCAGGTACAATGCAACAGTTGTTCATTTCATGCTTTAAAAGCTGAATTTGTATTTTATTTGTATTTTATATGTATTTTATTTGTATTTTATTTCATTTCATTTCATTTCATTTCATTTCATTTTATTTTATTTTTTTACAGAGAAAGAGTGAAAGAGCACAAGCAGGGGTATGGGCAAAGGGAGAGGGAGAAGCAGGCTTCCTACTGAGTAAAGAATCTTATCAGGATCTTGAGATCATGACCTGAGCAGAAGGCAGATGCTTAACCAACTGAGCCATCCAGGCGCCCTTAAAGCTAAATCTGTAGCAGAACAATTGTTATACTCTTTTCCTCTGACCATTAACGGATTAAAACTAACAAGTTGATGATCAATATCTTCTTACGCACTCATGTAAATTCACCTTTTCTTTCTTTTTTTAATATTACAGAGAACAGAAGAAAGAAATACATAGTAATACCATTATAGAAATTTCAATACCACACTTAAAAAATATTTTATTTATTTGACAGAGAGAAAGATCACAAATAGGCAGAGAGGCAGGCAGAGAAAGGGGGGGAAACAGGCACCCCGCTGAGCAGAGAGCCCGTTGTGGGACTCAATCGAGGACCCTGAGATCATGACCTGAGCTGAAGGCAGAGGCCTAACCCTCTGAGCCACCCAAGGTGCCCCACCTTTTCTTTTTAAAGATTTTATTTATTCATTTGACACACAGAGAGAGATAGCAAGAGAGGGAACAGAAGCAGGGAAAGTGGGAGGGAGAAGCAGGCCTCCCAGCAGGGAGCCAGATGCAGGACTCCATAGGATCATGACCTGAGCCAAAGGCAGACGTTTAACCACTGAGCCACCCAGGTGCCCCTAAACTCACTTTAAAAAAAAAAAATAAGGGGCGCCTGAGTGGCTCAGTTGGTTAAGCAACTGCCTTCGGCTCAGGTCATGATCCCAGAGACCCGGGATCGAGTCCCACATCGGGCTCCCTGCTCAGAGGGAAGCCTGCTTCTCCCTCTCTCACTCCCCCTGCTTGTGTTCCCTCTCTGGCTGTGTTTCTCTCTGTCAAATAAATAAAATCTTAAAAAAAAAAAAAAAGTACCTCTGCCTGTGTTTAAATATACTGTGAAATTTTAAAAACAGATACTTGTTCTAAGACTAGACTACCATTATGACCCCACGCTACTGCAGGTGCTCCTTCGAGAGTGGACCACAGACCACACGAATCATGTTTCGCCAGGGATGCTCGCTTATAATGCTGATCCTTACTCCAACAATTCATCGATTTCACCAATATGCAAAACCACTGCCTTTATCACTGTAATCGGTATTCACATTTCCATCTTTACCCAGATTAAATCCATGAACAATCCTGCTTTTCACTTTGCAAAGACCCCTGTCCCTCCTTCCACTGCTCTACTGGTAAAATACCAACTCAACCATCAGCTTACTCAAAGCCTGATGACCTGGCCTCATACTTGAGTGGAAAACAGATCTATCTCATCAGTCCAATTTTATCTTATCATCCCTCTCTGCATTCCTCCATTACCTTCAAGAACAAAACTCCTCAAAGAACACCTTGACTTTCCCCTCTTCCATTTTCTCATCCCACTCCACTCAGACTTCTGTTCCCACCACTTCACTGAAATACTGCTAAGTAAGGACACCAAGGACTTTATCTCCCTCAAGGCCATTGACCAATTCTCTATTTTCAGTTCATCAAAACTTAAATTAGCATTTCATACAGATGACCACTACCCTTCTGAAATACTTTCTCCTCTAGTTTCTGGGGTACCCTACTCCTCCGGTTTTCTTCCTACCTCACTGGCCCTTTTTTTTTTTTTTTTTACCTTCTTTGATAATACATCTCTCAATGCTAGAGTGACCAAGAATATCCCTTAACACTTTTCCCACCTCCTTACCCATTCTCTTTCCCTAAGTGATTTTATTCAGTCCCATGGCTTTGGATACCATCTAATCTAGATAGATGCTTATTTTTTTTAAGCATCTTTATCTTCAATTCTTTTTTTTTTTAAGATTTTATTTATTTATTTGACAGAGAGAAATAAAGCTAGAAAGGGAACACAAACAGGGGGAGTGAGAGAGGGAGAAGCAGGCTTCCCGCCGAGCAGGGAGCCCGATGCGGGGCTCAATCCTGGGTCTCCAGGATCATGACCTGAGCCGAAGGCAGACACGTAACAACTGAGCCACCCAGGCGCCCCTAGATAGATGCTTATTATTCTCAAATTTAGTTCAGAGCTCTCTTTTTTAAATTCTAGTCTCCTTTATACAACCGCCTTCTTAGCATCTCCAGTTGGATGACTAAGACTTATCTAACACTTAACAAGGTCGAAACAGAACTACTAACATCTAACCTCTCCACTTGCAAAGTCCTCCAATATCAGTGAATGGTCTATCGTCCACCCACCTGTTCATTCAAAAACCAGCATCTTTTTTTCGCACCCTCTGCCCTCTCTTCTCCAATCCAATCCATCCGTTTCTCTCTTGTTACCTCTACCTTCAATATCTATTTCAGATCTGACCAGGGTCAGCGAAGAGCGTGGTGCCAGGTTCTGCACTGGGTGAACTCCACATCCACGCCTCCTGTCCCTGCCTTCTCCTTGTCAAACCCACATTCACCAGCCCATTTCAAAGGCCTCATTTTCTGACTTAAACAACTGCCTTGGCCATCTAACTACTCTTCTTCCCTCAAATCTCTTGGTGGATCTTCAGTGTTCACAACATGAAACATGAGCACATGATTTTATCTCAGCTTATCTACTCCAGTCACATCTCGCAGGGCGTTCCCTTCAAGCCTCCTCTAATCATGCAGGGTTACTTAACCCAGACATGACGTGTACTGACCTCCCTCTAAACTTTGGTTCACACGACTCTTCCACCCTAGGAACAATTACAGACGACACAGCTCGCACCCAGTGCCCCGACACTGGCACCAGGAGTTCTAATCCTGCCGCCTGTCTGTCCTCAGAGTTCTAGTTCCTTATACGTAAAATCAGGACAAAGTACCAGGCTCAGGAATAAAGAAGGACGTACTCAATAAAGATTAAGAACGTATTTCAGAGTTCCTTGTGAATTCTAAAGGGTATACAAATATTACCAGATTCATCTAGGTAATGGCTCTACAATTTTACAACCCCACAATTACTAAAAGAGTATTTCTCCACATTTTTACCACTACTGGGTATATCAATTAAAAATTTCTGTCAATATAGTGAATTAAAACATTTTAGTGTCTTTAAAAATTAGCATTTCCCTATCGGTAAGAATACACAACTTTCCAAATGTTTACTGGCTATTTTCTTTGAATTCCCTGCTCAGACACTTTGCTCCTTTTTCTATTTCCTCCTGTCTTTCTCTTATTATGAATATAAATATTTGCTCTGCTTTAGCCATTGAAAAAAATTTTTTAAGTCTGGCACTTTTTGTTTAAAGTGTCTTTTCTTATAAAGAAGTTCTAAATTTTGATATATCTAAACTTATTAATCTTCTTGTTTTTAATGGCTTTTAAGTTTGATAGCTTACGTAAGGCCTTCCCTACCTCACGGTCATAAACACTTGCTTCCAAGAACTGTAAAGTGTTTCTTATATTTATGTTTTTATTACAGTTAGAATTTATTTTTGTGAATTATGTTAAAATTTAATATATCTAAAAAGATTTTATTTATTTGAGAGTGAGAGAACAAGTGAGGGAGGGGTAAAGAATCTCAAGCAGACACCTCACCGAGCATGGAGACAGACATGGGGCCTAATCTCACCATCCTGATATTAAGACCTGAGCCAAAACCAAGAGTCAGACACAACTGACTGAGCCACCCAGGGGCCCCAAGATTTAACATATCTTCCTAAATGCATATCTTTTATTGAATAATTCATTTGTTAAATATTGATTTAAAATACCACATTTATACACGTGTGGGCGCCTGGGTGGCTCAGTGCGTTGAAGCCTCTGCCTTCGGCTCAGGTCATGATCTCGGGGTCCTGGGATCCAGGCCCGCATCGGGCTCTCTGCTCAGCAGGGAGCCTGATTCCTCCTCTCTCTCCGCCTGCCTCTCTGCCTACTTGTGATATCTCTCTGTCAAATAAATAAATAAAATCTTAAAAAATAAAATAAATAAAATACCACATTTATACACACTTAAATTGGGAGATATGGATGGGCCTATCTCAGAATCTATATTACTGATCTAGCTGTCTTTCCTTATGCCAGAACCATGTTGTTGCATTTTATAGAAAGCTTTTTGGTTTGGGGGCATTACTGACACGGCTGCAAGTTTTCTCCTCTAATAAATAAGAAAATAAATGACACCGATTTTATAATGCTGAACCACCCTTGCATTCCTGGGACAAATTCTACATAAATAACAGATTGGTAAATTCAATTTGCTAATATTTTATTAATGATTTTTTTCTAGTGTTGGTCTCCAGAAGTGAGATAGGTCTACAGTTCCCCCCCTTATATATCCCTCTTTGGTTTGGGTCACATTAGCATTATAAAACCAGTTGGATAGGGCCCTATCTTTTTTTTATGCATGCTAATTTACGTTAAGATTTCATTAATAGGGGCGCCTGGGTGGCTCAGTTAGCTAAGCGACTGCCTTCGGCTCAGGTCATGATCCCAGAGACCTGGGATCGAGTCCCACATCGGGCTCCCTGCTCGGCGGGAAGCCTGCTTCTCCCTCTTTCAGTCCCTCTGCTTGTGTTCCCTCTCTAGCTGTGTTTTTCTCTGTCATATAAATAAATAAAATCTTTAAAAAAAAAAAAAAAAAGATTTCATTAATAGTTTCTTAGAACTCATCTGCAAAACCGGGGCCATATCTTTAAATTTGTTGTCAATTTATTCTCATAATTATTAGCTAATTAAAAGGTTTTATCTTTCCTTGTGGCAATGTGAATAAACCACGTGTTTCTGAAAATTATCCAATGAATCTAGGCTTTCATATTAGCATAAATTTTAGTATAGAATTCTTATAACCTTACAAATCTGTGTTTAGTCATACTTTCTTTTTATTTTCTAATATTAATCAGTGTCTTTTTAAAAATTTTTTAGACTTGCCTAGATTTACCTATTTTATAGATTTCTTTTATTATTCAACACGCTGTTGGATTTCTGCTTTTAACCTTATTGATGTGGGCTTTGTTTTCCTTGATTTTTTTTTTATCATTCTTAAAAAAAAATCTTTGACTTAATTGTTTAATTAATTTACTTTATTTAAGCAAATAACTTAATTTTTAAAAGTGCTTCTCTAAAAAATTTAAGTAATACATACAAGTACAAAATAGTAAGCAACAAACCAACCAATATCCATTACCCAGAAGGAAAAAGTGTTAACATGAGTTGAATATCATTCCACACATCTCTCTAAGCATGAACAAAGATGAATGGATAACTCCATGTCTCTCAATTTACTGTTTTCCTTCACAATTCTCAGTCTTTCCTTTTAAAATGTTAACTTCAAAAGGCTCTTAAATTTTCTTTTTAAA
Organism: Spilogale gracilis; assembly: GCA_004023965.1. Taxonomy (NCBI): domain Eukaryota; kingdom Metazoa; phylum Chordata; class Mammalia; order Carnivora; family Mephitidae; genus Spilogale; species Spilogale gracilis. Next base: position 136,331 of record PITA01003221.1, read on the forward strand.
ATGAATGCAGTATGATCTTTCATGTCTCTGAAGATATATTTATTCTAAAGTTCTGTACTGATTTCTCTATTAACTTTGATTCCTTGAGTCCTTTCCTTTATACAGTTTGGTACCTTCCTTCATACTATCAGTTTCTTTTAAATATTTTGTGATCGTGGGTGATGGGTTTATCTTTGTTAAGGCTTTAGAGATAGCCTGTTAGTCTGTGACTGATGTATATCATTAGAGAAACTTTATTTTATTTTATTTTTTTAGGAAAGGAGCAAAATTTTTCACTGGGTAGCAAACATGGATAACCTTTATGGAGATTGAGAACATGGGGCACTGCTTTAACTTTTAAAACACCCACAAATTGGGGTGCCTGGGTGGCTCAGTTGGTTAAGCAACTGCCTTCGGCTCAGGTCATTATCCCAGACACCTGGGATCGAGCCCCGCATCGGGCTCCCTGCTCGGCGGGAAGCCTGCTTCTCCCTCTCTCACTCCCCCTGCTTGTGTTCCCTCTCTGGCTGTGTTTCTCTCTGTCAAATAAATAAAATCTTTAAAAAAAAACAACAAACAAACCCACAAATCCTGTTTCTGCATCATACACACCAAGGAAGAAAGAAGATGGGGAGAGACAGATCCATACGTCTGCTTGTCCCCCAAGCTCGACAGAAAGTATGCCGATAGTCATATATTTTACAGTATTACATTCCTGTTTGTGGTCCAGATTATAGTTCTCATCTGCATTTCAATCCCATCTTTAAAGAATTCTTCATAAATTTTGGCCAATTTTGCTCTTTTTGTTTCCTTTCACAGTTGTGTTCAATTGATACTGTATATTTTTGGAAGAGGAAAGAAGGATTATTTTTAAAACTGTGAAGTAGCAAAGGGAAGCATCAGCATGTTCTCAGTATACCACCTACCACTGAAGTTTCAAATAGACACGTTTTGGCAGAGATAAATGGACAACACTGCATCATTTTTTAAAGGGAAACCTGTTCTTTTACTATACTCTCCCTTCTACTGAAGTACATAGTCTTACAATAGTAAGCCTATGATATTATTCAGTAGTTTCTAACCCTAAAATGCACATTATTAGCCTGGGCTTGCTGCTCAAACATTAAAGTTTAATTCCAGAAATACCATTTTCATTGGAATGGACTAAGAACCACTGGTATAGCAGAAAAACTAGAAGCTTTAGGATGAGATGAATTTGAGTTCAAATCACCATTTACTGTCCTCTGTGACTTTAGACAAAAAGAATATTTTTGAGACTTTGTTTCGTCTGTAAACTGGGTTTATACGATTGTAGTAAGGATTAGAGATGATGTAAGAAGAGAGATTAGCACCACACAAGGCAAATAACAAATGTTTAAAAAATGTTAGCTCTCTTAAAGTATCTTAAAGCCTTTATAAGTAAGCAGATAAAAATCATGCCACTAAAAGAAGATGTGGCCCATATATACAATGGGATATTACCCCTCCATCAGAAAGGATGAATACCCAACTTCTGTATCAACATGGACAGGACTGGAGGAGATTATGCTGAGTGAATTAAGCCAAGCAGAGAAGTCAAGTACCATATGGTCTCACTTACTAGTGGAGCATAAGGAGTAACATGGAGGACAGTAGGAGAAGGAAAGGAAATGTGAACTGGGGTAAATCAGGGAGGGAGACGAAGCATGGGAGACTTTGGACTCAGAAACAAAGTGAGGGTTTTGGAAGGGAGGGGGTGGAGGCATGAGTAAGACTGGTGGTGGGCATTAAGGAGGGCATGTATTACATGGAGTACTAGGTATGATGCACAAACAATGAACCGTGGAACATTGAAAAAAATAAAAAAAATATTAAAATAAATAAAATATGCAAAAAAAAAATCACACCACTAAAAAACAGATTAAGTAAAACAGGACATCCCTCTATATGCTAAAATGACTAAAATTTAATTCCAAATGTGACAAGGCATCATAGGAGTAGACACTCACTGCCAGATAGTCCAAATGGAGAGAGATTATGGAGTTTACAGTGTTCCTGTCACATTTATTGTACCCCCTGGGCTTTTTTATCATCCTACTTCAATGCATTTCTTTTCAAAGGACAGCTCTCAAGGCGATCACAAGGTTTCTGAGCCATTCTCCAATCCCACATTTCAATATCTGAGAGTAAAAATGCTAATGCTATGGCAACCTGGTTATGCACTTCTGTTTGTACTAGTCCAAATATTTTGTGAGAAATGGACAAGCACTTAGAAGTCCAGAAGATGAGCGGAATAACTAGAGAGCTGTGTGGGACCCAGGAATTGCAGCGGCTTTAGTGCGTCTGATGCATAAAACAATCCAAACCCTAATTACTGCCAGGTGGAGACAGGCTCCATTTTCAGGGATGTTTAGCCCATTAGCCAAACACAATGACATTCATTTGCTGACAAGTAAATGCGCATATTTATAACATTTACATCATTCACAAGCACAAGTATGCCCTTGGCATAACACAATTTCTATCCAACTGAATCTTTAAAAAGTTTTAACCCATCTAAAAGCTGTAATTATTCACCTATCAACAAAAAAAGAAAAATTATTTTTTCCTGGTTCTTTAAAATGTTTGAATGTTCATAATTTTTTAATGTTCAAATAAACATTATATAATAGGTCTAGATTTTTCAAACCTTTACTAGAAAAGCGATCCACAGCAGCACTAACAGCTAAAGGACCTAAACATTAAGGTGGCCCAACTCCTCCTGTATTCAACACAAAGTTATATGGCGAAGTATAAGACATTGACTTTTAATGTAAAAGACCCCCTCAAAAACAAATGCTATGGCCAAAAGCAAGTGGAAAAGTGTTCAATGTATTAGTCATCAGTGAAATTAAAATTCCAACGAAATGCCACTACCTACTGACTAAAATGGCTAAAATGAAACACTGCAACAATACCAAGTGCTGGAAAGGATGTGGAGTGACTGGAACCGGAAACCTTAAAAGTGAGAGTGAAAAAACCCGGCAAGGGACGTGTACGCAAAACCTACAGCTAGTTTTATATTTGGTGGTGGAAGACTGACAACTTTTCCCCTGAGATCAAGAACAAGACAAGGATTCCCATGTTCACTACTTCTATTTAATAGTGTCCTGGAAGTTCTAGGCTGGGGAAATTAAGCAAGAAGAAAAAGAGAGAAAAAAAAAATCCAAATTGAAAAGGGGGAAGTAAAATTATTTACTTACAGATCACATGATCGTATTAATAGAAAATTCTAAAGAAAACACACACAAACACCACTGAAGCTAATAAACAAATTTTGCAAAGTTACAGGATACAAGATCAACACATAAAAAAACAGTTGTATGTTTATATACTAAACATGAACAATCTGAAAATAAAATTAAGAAAGCAATCCCGGGGTGCCTGGTGGCTCAGTTGGTTAAGGGACTGCCTTCAGCTCAGGTCATGATCCTGGAGACCTGGGATCGAGTCCCACATGGGGCTCCTTGCTCGGCGGGAAGCCTGCTTCTCCCTCTCTCACCCCCCTGCTTGTGTTCCCTCTTTTGCTGTGTTTCTCTCTGTCAAATAAATACATAAAATCTTTTTAAAAAAGAAAACAATTCCATTTATAATAGCATCAAAATACCCTTACAAATAAACCAAGGAAGTGCAAGATTGTATACTAAAAACTACAAAACTTAATGAAAGAAATGAAAACAAACCTAAATGAATGGGGAAAAAAATCCCATGTTCATGAATTGAAAAACTTAATATTGTAAAAATGGCAAAACTCCCCAAATTGATCAAGTGAGTCAATACAATCCATATCAGAGTCTCAGTTGTAATTTATGGAGAAACTACAAAATGACTGTAAAATTCAGATGGAATCTGAAGGGATCCTGAATAACTAAGAAAATCCTGAAAAAGAAAAGCAAAGTTGGAAGACTCATAGTTCCCAAATTCAAAAGTTATTACAAAGCTATAGTAATCAAAATAGCATGGTTAATGACACAAAGACAGACAAATGGAATAGAACTAGAAGTCTAGAAATAATTGAGTTTTGACAAGGTTTCTAAGACCATTCATTCAATGGGGGAAAGAATAATCTCTTCAACAAATAGTGCTGCTACAATTAATATTGACATGTAAAAGAATAAAGTTGGACCCTCTACCTCACATCATATAAAAAAATTAACTCACAATGGATCAATGACCTAAATGTCAGTACTAAAACTATAAAACTTTTAATAGAAAACATCGAAAATTTTGATATTTTGCATTTGGCAATGGATGCTTAGATATGACATCAAAAGCACAAACAACAGAGGAAAATACAGGTATATTAGTCTACTTCAAAATTAAAACTTTTTGTGCATCAAAATACACTATTAAGAAAGTGAAGGCAACCTACATAATGGGAGAAAATATATGCAAATAATACATCTGATAAAAACATTTTTATCCAGGTTATATAAAAACTTTCACAATGCAACAACAAAAGACAAGAAACCCAATTTAAAAATGTGTAAGGGAATCGAATATATTAAAAAAAAATAAAAATGGCCGATAAGCAAAGTAAAATAGAAAGCAAATTCACAATGAGATAAAACTTCAATCTATGAGGATGGCTATAATTATCAAAATGAAAAATAACAAGGACTTGTAAGGATGTAGATATCATACTTTGCAGGTGAGAACATAACTGGGGAAAACATTGTGGCAGTTTTTCAAAACGTTAAATGGAATTACCACACAGCCCAGCAATTCTACTGCTCTGTGTGCACCCAAAAGAAATTGAGAAGAGGGACTAAAATAGACACTTATGTAAAACATTCATAGCAGCATTATTGACAAGAGCTAAAAGGTGGAGGCAACGTTAAGTGTCACTGACAGATGAATGGATAAACAAAATGTACTTATGATATGACATCATTCTGCCATAAAAATGAAGTCCCGATACATGCTACAACATGGATGAAACTGAAAAACATTATTTTTTAAAGATTTTATTTATTTATTTGACAGTGAGAAAGACAGCTAGAGAGGGAACACAAGCAGGGGGAGTGAGAGAGGGAGAAGCAGGCTTCCCACCAAGCAGAGAGCCTGATGCGGGAATTAATCCTGGGACTCCATGACCTGAGCTGAAGGCAGACACCTAATGACTGAGCCACTCAGGCACCCTTGAAGAACATTATTCTCATAAAGGAAGCCATACACAACCAGTCACATATTGTATGATTCTATTCATGTGAAACACTGAGAATAAGTAAAACTATACAAATAGAAAGTAGACAACCTAGAAGAGATGGATACATTCCCAGAAACCTATAAACTTCCAAGACTGAAACAGGAAGACATTGACAATTTGAATAGACCTATATCTAGCAATGAGATTGAAGCAGTGATCAAAAACCTCCCCCAAAACAAGAGTCCAGGACCAGACGGATTCCCTGGGGAATTCTACCAAACATTCAAAGAAGAAATAACACCTATTCCCCTGAAGCTCTTTCAAAAAATAGAAACGGAAGGAAAACTCCCAGACTCTCTCTATGAAGCCAGCATTACTCTAATCCCCAAACCAGACAAAGACCCCATCAAAAAGGAGAACTTCAGACCAATATCGCTGATGAATACGGATGCCAAGATTCTCAACAAGATCCTTGCCAAGAGGATCCAACAATACATTAAAAAGATTATCCACCATGACCAGGTGGGTTTTATCCCAGGGATGCAAGGGTGGTTCAACACTTGGAAATCAATCAACGTGATAGAACAAATCAATAAGAGAAGACAGAAGAACCATATGGTACTCTCAATTGATGCAGAAAAGGCATTTAACAAAATACAACATCCGTTCCTGATCAAAACTCTTCAAAGTATAGGGATAGAGGGAACATTTCGCAACCTCATAAAATCTATCTACGAAAAACCCACAGCGAATATCATTCTCAACGGGGAAACACTGACAGCCTTTCCTCTGAGATCAGGAACAAGATAAGGGTGCCCACTCTCACCACTACTGTTCAACATAGTATTAGAAGTCTTAGCAACAGCAATCAGACAACAGAAAGAAATAAAAGGTATCCAGCTTGGCAAAGAAGTCAAACTCTCTTTGCAGATGACATGATACTCTATGTGGAAAACCCAAAAGACTCTACCCCTAAACTACTAGAACTCATACAACAATTTGGTAATGTGGCAGGATACAAAATCAATGCAGAGAAGTCAGTTGCATTCTTATACACTAACAATGAAAAAATAGAAAGGGAAATCAGAGAATCGATTCCGTTTACTATAGCACCAAAAACCATAAGATACTTAGGAATAAACCTAACCAAAGAAGTCAAGGATCTGTACTCGAGGAACTACAGAACACTCATAAAAGAAATTGAAGGGACGCCTGGGTGGCTCAGTTGGTTAAGCGACTGCCTTTGGCTCAGGTCACAATCCTGGAGACCTGGGATCAAGTCCCACATCAGGCTCCCTGCTCAGCGGGAAGCCTGCTTCTCCCTCTCTCACTCCCCCTGCTTGTGTTCCCTCTCTGACTGTGTTTCTCTCTGTCAAATAAATAACAATCTTAAAAAAAAAAAAAGAAAAAAAAAGAAAGAAATTGAAGAAGACACAAAAAGATGGAAGACCATTCCATGCTCATGGATCGGAAGAATAAACATTGTCAAAATGTCTATACTGTCCAGCGCAATCTATACTTTCAATGCCATTCCAATCAGAATTCCACCAACATTCTTCAAAGCGTTGGAACAAACAATCCTAAAATTTATATGGAACCAAAAAAGACCCCGAATCGCTAAGGAATTGCTGAAGAAGAAAAGCAAAGCTGGGGGCATCTGGTTATCTGACTTCAGGCTTTATTACAAAGCTGTGATTACCAAGACAGCATGGTACTGGCACAAAAACAGAGAAATAGACCAATGGAACAGAGTAGAGAGTCCAGATATGGACCCACAAATCTGTGGGCAAATCATCTTTGACAAAGCAGGAAAAAATATCCAGTGGAAAAAAGACAGTCTCTTCAATAAATGGTGCTGGGAAAATTGGACAGCTACATATAGAAGAATGAAACTAGACCATTCTCTTACACCACACACAAAGGCAAACTCGAAATGGATGAAAGACCTCAACGTGAGGCAGGAATCCATCAAAATCC